>WOXC01008710.1:0-104766 GCA_011680675.1 Gymnobelideus leadbeateri | reverse complement strand
GAAATCAAAAGGAACTTATCAAAGTTGAACTATTTACATTCCTATATGGAAAAACAATACTGTACTTGGCAGCTAAGAGCAATGCTCATTGCCTGCAAGAGAGCGAGAGCACTCATAACCCCCAGATGGCCAGATTTGTCCTAACATAAGACTTTCAGACAGCTTCTTCTTTCCATTCTTGTCTGCCCCCTTCCAATGTTGCACTATTCATCCATTTCCAACTAGGAAAAGCTCTGGATTGAAACTTAATCAAAAAAGAAATAAGGTACACACAATACCAAAAATTACAAAAGCAGGAAAATTTTTTAAAATTTGGTAATGGCATGTTCTGGATAATTAAAAATGTGAAATTCTCAGGAACTAAGAATTCATCAGTGTACAGTAAATATTCCCTCCAATAAAGATGGCAATATCCTCTATAATTTACAAGTTGGTGTGCATAAATTCCTATAGTTAAAAAAATTCATTATCTGGTACCCAACCTTCAGGTGATGACCTTCCTCTATCCTAAGCTAGTTTCATTCCTGGAATATAAATAGGTTGGTAAAACCATCTAGTGCAAGTGCCCTGCTATATAGGTTTTGCCTATGAGAACCCAGAATAATCTCTGAGTCATGTAAGCAGAATTTTAATGGTAACAAAATAAATTGGCTAAAGGCAAGGTACTATGGAGTACAAAATTACCATTTTCAAATAATTCTAATAAATTATGTAATAAATTTATAAATAAATAAAATTTATAAATAAGTTTAATATATATTATACAGAAAACTTTTGCATTTGGCAATTTTTATGAGTACCTCAATGTCATCTTTAGAAAACTTACTAACATAATATACGTTCAAGAATTCTAGAAGATAAATTTTCAGTTGACGGAATATCATACAAACCATTTGTCATGCCTTAACATTGGAAATGAAACACATATTCAGAAAACTATACCTATCCAGAATAATTTTATAGTCAAAACTGAAAACATAAACAGATAAGGATTACCTTAAAAGGTCTTCTAAAGGTTCCTGGGTTTTGAAGACTATCTCTAATTCCAAATGGTCTGTCATTAATGATGTCTTTTGTTTTTGAACTATGATATGCAGTCTGAATAGAAAAAAAAGCAAAGGTACTTTGCTGTTCTTTTCTTAAAGTTCATTCTGACCACAAATTATCTAATATCAGATATTTATGGTCTTAGTAACAAAAGAAAAATGAGTGTGCCTCCATTTATATATGCATATGTACGCACACATGTGCACACACCCTCACCCTCACACAAATACATTCTATCCCCCATCACAGCTATCATACACTGGATTACTTTTCAATGGTAATATGTCATCTAGTAAATTGAGCACAGTTCAGAGATGCAATGCAAATTTAATGTAAAATCACACAGCATAGTTATAAAACCCTGTGAGTAATTACTCTGGATATAGGTATGATTTTTCTAGAATCTAACCCTCCAGATCATTAACAAAGGATAGTATACTCCAGCAGTCAAATGTCCCACATCTTTTGCAACTTCAACAACAAGAAAAGAATCCTGGAATATGAGAGGATAAAAAAGGACTTCTGTGACCATCTAGTCCTAAAGGTGAGAAACTTGCAGCCTTGAGGCCATATGTAACCCTCTAGGATCCTCAAGTATGACCCTGTGAATCCAAACCTCATAGAACAAATCCCCTTAATAAAAGGATTGGCTCTGTAAAACCTGGACTCAGCCAAAAGGCTGTACCCAAGGACCTAGAAGGCCACAGGTTCCCCACCCCTGACCTAGGCCATTCACACAACAGAAGCTCAAAAATAAATTGTTTTTCTCAGAGTCACCCAGTAAAGCAGTGTACTAAGAGGCTATCTGTCCACTGGCAAATAGCTACCAAATCAAGATATCTGAATAGAAGTAATTCTTGTTGCACAGGAAGAAATGATGAAGAAGTCTGCTTCAGAGGGATCTGTAAAGACACCTTCTATAAGCTGATGTAGAGGGGAACAGAACTAGGAAAAAAAATTAACACTGTAAAGTAAAACAACTCTGAAACAATGAAGAACTCTGATTCCACAGCTGCAAAGCTTCAATGGTAAAGCACATTGTTACCTACCTCCTCACAAATAACTGACAAACTGAAAAGGCTGAATGACTTGTGTTTCTGGACACAGCTAATGTAAGAATTTGTTTTGCTTAATAATTACTGTTCTAAGAGTTTTACAATTCTTTTATTTTCATTTGGAAATCTGGGATGGGGCTTCATAAAAAAAAAACACAGAAAAGACAGCTTTGAAAGTTATGTTTTGAAGTTATTATATATTTTCAAAGAACACTAAACTCTAAAAAATAAATTTTCAGTTGCATGTATAATCTCTTTCAATTTTACAAGGCATATGAAAAAACTAATTTTATTTGGTGTCCATTAATTTCTGAATTTTTTAAAAGTACTAAAAGGTAAAAAAAAAAGTAGGTAGTACAAATATTATACCCATTTATGGGTAAGGAAAGTCTCAGGGAGGTTAAGTGAATAATCCAGACATATTCATAACTCAAACCTACTGCTTTTTCTACACATAATACTGCTTCTTCACTCACAAAACGAGAAATATTTTATGTAAAATGAGTATTGCTACATAACATACCAATTAATTTACCATTTCTGCTGCAAAAAATCCCAGTACCACCCCCAAATAGAGGCAATTTTGTTTAGTATAATAGAATATCAGCAACTTATATTTATGGAATTCATACAATATCTATTTCCAAACAAATTCCCCAACAAGTAATCTTAACTAAGTCTTTCAATTCAAGTTATTCCAATTATACTAATATGGACCACTCCACAGCAGATGATTATTCTCAGGCTTATTTTCCCATTGCTCCTCTTTTGGAATAGGTTGAACTGTTTCAATTAACTCCATCATACACAGGACAATAGTCTAAAGTAATAACAAATTGCCTGATTACGATTAATTACAATAAATGCTAGTTTACTGAATGGAATACATTAAGATGGTTTGACAGCCATCTTTTATAAAATCATGGTTTTGTAACAGTGATGTAATAAAATGCATTCAGTGGCTGAAAGAGGAACCAACATCTTTGGGTCATAATGACAACAGCAGTAATAGCCCTGTGCAGTTGAAAAGAGAAGGAAGAATGAGAAACAAACAGATGAGAGGAGGGAAGGAAGGAAGAAAAATGTCACTGAAACTACTTTTTCTCCTAATAAGAAAGCTCAAGTGATGAGGCTGTGAGGTGAAGGATAAATGCTGTATGGTTCTATTGTATTTTAAGAAGCCTAAAGATGTCCAATCCAACACATCCAAAACTTGGAACAGATAGAAACCTAGGAATCATCTGCACAGAGATAATGAAATCCTTGGGCCCAAGGATACAGCAGAGGTGGCTGGTGGCTGTTGGCTGTTCTTTACTTTCCGAGGGCAGCTCCTGACTCTCCAGACTTCTCACTCTAAAGGTCACTCTACCCACCCCACAACTTCTTCCTTCCTCTGATAGGTCAGTTTCTCCAGATATCTCAATCAGGCTCACTCATTTGTTCCTTTCCAGATCTCTACTCTAGATTTCTTCTCTTGATTGACTTTTTAGATTAGTTTTATGGGTTGTTTTCCTCCATTCTTATTTCTTTTTGCTTTTATTTGTATTTCCAATAGCACACTGTCTGGCACATAGTAAAGGCTTAATAAATGCTTCATTAATTGAATTAGAAAGAAGAGGTCAAATGCATGGTGAATAGCCTCTATTTTTACCCTGAGTCATGATGCAACATTCCTCAACTCAGAGAGTGAGAAGACATACCACTGGACACTGAAAGAAGTGTGAAAAGGTTTACAATGACTGAATTGATTATGGAGGGGAAAAAGGACTGCCTTGCTTCAAGAAGGGCCCAATTCTGATTATATAATATTTGCAAAGGACCCAGTCAGAAGGGTTTTGTAACTTTATCTAGCTTTATCTAATTCAGAAGCAAATGCAGCAGATATTAGTAATCCAAGGTTGGGGTTTGGGAAACTGTTATCAGTGTTGAGACAAAGGAGAGTCAAATATAGAGAATAAGTGTAGAATTAGATTGATTCACCAACGAATAGAGATAGGGAAAGGAGTAAATTACAGACAGTGCAAAGGGGATTGCCTGGGAAAGAACTGAGGGGTAGGTGGGGGACTGAGGGTTAACAGTGTGAACAAACAAAAGAGCTAAGGAGAAAACTAAATGAGGAAGGCTTATGATCAAATAATTTAATCAGTAAATAACAAGTATATGAGTACAAAAGCAAGGGAACACTTTTGGATGAATTTATTAGTATAGCATAGTGCAGTGAAGAGACACTGGACTTGTAAGAAAACTTGGATTCAAATCTGCCACTACCTATGTGAACTTGGAGATAAGTCAAGTGACTTATGACATCCCTCATGGCCCTGATTTCCTCATTTGTAAAATGGAATGGATATATAAGGGCTCTTTCATCTCTAAATCCCATCATCTTAAATGTTAATTCCATATTGCTTTTAGTGCCTTTGGGATATCCATCTCATAGGACAATAACAAATTGAATGGGGCCAAAGAAACATTTAATTCAACACCATCATTTTAAAGATGACAATGCTTAGGTCCACAGAGATTTAAGAGATCTGGCCAATGGGTAGCTAGCTGGTACAGAACACCATCCCTGTAATCAGGAGAACCTGAGGTCAAATCAGGCCTTAAGACACTTGACACTTACTAGCTGTGTGACCCTGGGCAAGTAACTGAAGCCTGGGAGGGTTGAGAAGAAGGGAGAGAGAAGGGAGATAGACAGACATAGACAGATAGACAGACAGACACACACACACATAAACACAGACTTGCCAAAGATCACAAAGGCAATAAGGAGGAATACTGCATTTTATTTTGTTGAACATTTTCCCAATTACATTTTAATATGGTTCAGGCCCAACTGGGAAACCTCTGATCCAGAAAGGCCAACAAATTGAATAACACACACACAAAAAAAAAAATCTGAAGAAAAACATAAGTAAATAACTTCATGCAGTCAAGGACTGCGATAAAGAATAGCAAAAAGTTGTAGATGAAGGAAGTGGACAATGCCAGATAATACAAGAGCCAGCAAAAATGCAGATACTGAGACGAGAAGCCTACTTTAGCATCCTGACCAAAAAAAAACCAAACAGGCAGAAAAGAGGGAAAAAAAAATCAGGCCTGCAACAGCTATGGCCCACCAAGGACTTCAGGTGACCTGTGAAAAGTGTAGAGGAAAATCTTTCCAAAGGACTGGGGTTGTCCTGTAGCTGATGTAGGCCTATAACAAATGATAACCCACCATCCTTACTGGGGAAGCTTTAAGAACATAAGACAATGTGATAGAATCCTAATAAAGGTGGCCCCAGTGGCAATATTCTAACTTCCTTATAGGCCCCACTGCCCCTACTTAGTCACAACCCAGAGCCTGGCCGACTCAATATCCTAACTTCTTCACATATGCCTCACTGCTCACTAGAACAGGTGTGTCCATGAACTCATTACTCATAGAAACAGCAGGCGTGCAGCCGGCTGGAGGGACCCCAGAACACCAGCAGCTGTGGTGATTCCAGAATTATCAGCACAGATATGCCTAGGACAAAGTGAGAGGTTAGTGCCCTATGGACTTTGGGACCAGTATTTGGGGAACTCCTTGGCTTCCTCCCCTGGGGGCGAAAAGCTGCTGAAGAAATGAGGCACAGAAGCCATTTTGCAGCATCAGTGGCGGCTCTAGCTCCTGGTCCTCAAACTGTAGGAAGACTCAGCAATCAGTCTGGGGGTTAATCGCTCTTGCTTTAAACTGCCTGGAACTGGATTGTGGTCTGGGGGGGAAGTTTGGGGTGTATATCCAATTTGCCAGAGCAGGTGGAGGCTTTGCAGAGGCCACCCAAACTGAGGAAGTTGTGAAGACCCCACGTTTGGGACAGAAGCTCTCCTCTCTGGTGCCACAGTCTTACTGTGGCAGCAAGCCCAAAAATCAAGTAATTAAGTGGCAACATGCCTAGGCAAAAGAAACAAAATACACAGACAAATTCAACATTGGACTGCTATTTTAGGGGTAAAGAGGATCAAAGCATGGAGGAGGACTGTGTCAGAACTCCTGCACCAAAAGCCCTAAATGAAAATACAAGCTGGCTACAGGCCATAGAGGACCTTAAGAAGCAGATAAGAGAAGTGGGCGAAAATTTGGGAAGAGAAATTAAAAAGATGCAAGAAAAGTATGAAATGACAGTCAACAGACTGACTGAGGAAAATAACACCTTAAAAAATAGACTAACTCAAATGGCAAAAGAGGCTCAGAAAGGCAATGAGGAGAAGAATGCCTTAAAAAGCCAAATTTGCCAGATGGAAAAAGAATCTCGAAAGCTCACTGAGGAGATTCATTCCTTCAGAGTTAGACTGGAGCAAATGGAAGCTAATGACTTTATGAGAAATCAAGATGCTGTTAAATAGATCCAAACAAAAGAAAGAATAGAAGGCAAGGTGAAATATCTCATGGGAAAAACTACTGAACTGGAAAATAGATCCAGGAGAGATAATTTGAAAATTATTGGACTACCTGAAAGCCATGATCAAAGAAAGAACCTAGAAATCATCCTTCAAGAAATTCTCAAGGAAAACTGCCCTGATGCTTTAGATCCAGTGGGGGAAATAGAGGTTGAAAGAATCCACTGATCACCTCCTGAAAAAGATCCCCAAAAGAAAACTCCTAGGAATATTATATCCAGGTTCCAGAACTCCCTGATCAAGGAGAAAATACTACAAGCAGCCAGGAAGAAACAATTTCAATATTGTGGAAACACAATCAGAATAGCAGCTTCTACACTGAGGGACTGAAGGGCATGGAATATGATATTCCAGAGGGCAAAAGATCTGGGATTGAAGTCAAGGGTCACCTACCCAGCAAAACTGAGTATCTTGTTTCAGTGGAAAATATGGTCATTCAGTGGAATAGAGGACTTTCAAGCATTCTTGAGGAAAAAAACCAGAGTTGAATAGAAAATTTGACATCCAGATGCATGAAGCAAGAGATGCCTGAGAAGGTAATCAGGGAAAAGAAATCAAAAGGAACTTATCAAAGTTGAACTATTTACATTCCTACATGGAAAAACAATAACTGTGTCTGATGAAACGTTTCTCATTATGAAAATAATTGAAGAAGGGTATATGGGCATATGTTTACAGGTATACATGGATAGAGGGCACAGGTTGAATTTGATGGGAAGGGATGATTGTTAAGGGGTGAAGTCAAGAGGTGAAAGAGGAAAGTGGCAAGAGGAGATGGGGAGAGACAGGGCAGGGTAAACTATCTCATGTAGAAGAGGCAAGGGGAAGTAGTTGTAGGGGAGGGGAAGAACAGGAAGGCAAAAAGGCAAAAGCATGTTCTCATTGAAGTTGGCTCAAGGAGAGAATCACATACATACTAAATGGGATATCTCACCCTGCAGGACAGTAGGGGAAAGGCGGATGAGATGAAGGATGATGGAGGGGAGGGGAGGTTGGAAGTACCCACTATCAAAGAGGGACAGGATCAAAGTAGGGAATGGACCAGGTAGGAGGTGAGATGGGTGGGAGGGAAATATAAGCAGTCTTATACAATATATCTACTATGGTAATGTTTTGCATAGCTATACATGTACAACACATACTGAATTGCTTATCTTCTCAGAGGGAGTGGGTGACAAGGGAGGAAGGGAATGGATCTGAAAACCGAAGTTTTAAAATTAAATGCTTCATAAGATGTCCAGGCACTGGGGCTCAGAGATTCACCTTGCTCTAATGGCAAAGTCGAAGGAGGTATGGGAGAAGATATGTGAGAGAACAGATTGGATGAGGGGGTATCTAGTGGGACTGCTACTCTGGGGTGGTGGGGAGGGAAAAAATGGGGGAAAAATTGTAACTCAAAATCTGGTGGAAATGAATGATGTAAACCAGAAGTTAATAAAGCATTTGTTTAAAATTAAAAAGAAAAAGAAAAAAAGAGTGGGGAACAACTGAATGACTGAACAAAAAACAATAAAGCCACCAGGATGAAAAAAAAAAAAGAAACAGCAGATGTGTCCACATAATAGGATCTGAGTCACTACCTCTAGCTAGCCACTAGCCCCAGACCCATTACTCACACTTCCAGTGACTAGGTAGGAGCAGTGGGCCTGCTGTTTAGTGGGGACTATAGGGAAATTAGAATTTTGGGGCTGGGAGCAATTTTATTAGGATTCCATCAAATGGCAAGGTGCTTATCAGGGACATTCTATAGAGCTCTGATCAGGGACAAGTTTGGCTATGCTATGCTCTGTGAACAGACACACCAAAGAAAGCTGAAGTCAGCAGCAAGAACCCAGAAAATCTAGTCTAGGTTATAAAGCAGGCTATGACCAGTCCATCTAAGGGTACACAAGGGGGTAGAACTTGACCATGGAACAAAGTCACCTCTAAAGATGACAATATGGATAAAGAGCAAGTACTAAAAGTAAGTGCTATGGAGAAATACTATGGATCAAGAATTGCCCAAGAGGAAAACCCATTAAAAGACTATTATCCACAATTTTACAATCACCTAGAAAATACAAGAAATTTTTTTAAATTAAAAGTTCAATAGGAAAAAACCGGAAAGAGAATAGCTCAAAACAGACTATAGAAACCTTACACAAGTAGCCAATACCTTGAAAATCAGAATAGATCAAATAGAACTCAATAACTATATAATACAAAAAAAATTTTTGAATAAAAATAAGAAAATGTCAGATGTTTATTACAAAAAATTGACCTGGAAATTAGGCTAGAAATAATTTAAAAGTTACAGAACTCCTGGAAACCTGAACCCATCCCCTGCATCTCAACCTACTCCCCCCCAAGACATAGTTCAAGAAAAGAGCACTGAAAAATGCCCAGATTTATTAGTATCACAGGGTAAATGAAAACAGAACTATCTAGTTACCTCCTGGAAAGAACTTCCACATGAAATTTTCTACAAATGTTACAGTCAAAAAACTAAGCTTCCAAGTGAGAGGAAAAATACTTTAAGGAGCCACAAACAAAGAGTTCAAATACAAAGAAGATGTGGTCAGAATCACCTAGGACACAGAAGCCATTACTATAAAGGAGGAAAGGAGAGAATAAACATTTATTTAGTGTTTATGTGTTGACTATAAATATTATCTCATTTAATCTTTACAATAACCCTGGGAGGTTGGTGCTATTACGATCTTAATTTTACAACTGAGGAAACTGAAGCAAATAAGGTTAAATGACTCGCCTAGGGTCACACAGTGTCTGTATTTGAACTCAGGTCTCCCTGATGCCAGGCCTGGTGCTCTCTCCACCATACAATCTGGCTGCCTAAATATGATGAGGGGTTTACATTCTAATAAGGACAGAGGAGACAAGCAGTCCTTTAAAATCCTAATGATTTCAAGGGTCCCCTAGGGAATGAAATGAGACAAACAGGGAGGCTGGAGGTTGGTTCTGCTTTGATGAACTTAAGAGCAAAGAAAAGAGGAGGAAAAAGAAATCATAAAGAAAGAAATGAGAAATGGGGCAATTACCATGCCTCATAAATGAGGTAGGTTCTGAGAAGAATATGCAAAAATAGAAAGAGGAATCACAGGAACCTGAGTTTCATCTGATCTAGATGGAGAGAAATTACACAAGATACGGACACACAGAATCTAACATAGTAATAGACTGAGGGAAAAAAGGCAGACAGGAAGAAAACAGATGTGGGTGGGGTACAGGTACAAGACAGGTCAAGGAGGGAAAGATCACAAGTCAAATGAACTTCAAATTCATGGGGTAGAATGCAAACAAGTTTAAAAGGAAAGAACACATAAAAAACAGTGATTATGGTCTGGATACAGGAAGCAGATAATTTCAATTTCAGATCATTAGTGTTCATCTCATTCTTTATCTTCAACCCAATTTTTCTTTGAAGGAATATAAATGTAAAAAGATGATACGATACACGAAACTACACTATTAACAATCAAAATGTGGGGCTCTAGACAAACTTTGGAGCTATAGAACCCACAAAATGACATGGAGAAGCTAACCACCCACTGAGGACAGCCTGGCAGGAAGGAGCCAGCAAAGCACTCTCTGGCAGCCCAGCCCAGCCCCGGCAGAGCCAGAGATTTTAGCCTCAGGGTGGCCAGACTAGCCCTAGGCTAGAGGGACTTCATATCACCAGCAACTGTGGCAGTTTCCAGAATTATAAACCCATAGAAGCTAAGGACAAAGTGAGAAGTCAGGGCAGTGTGGACTTTGGGACCTAGGAATTTGGGAGTTCAGTCTGGCCTTTGCCCCTGGGGCGAGAAGCAGCTGAGGAGTTTTCTTTTTGGGATCTTTTTCAGGAGGTGATCAGTGGATTCTTTCAACCTCTATTTCCCCCTCTGGGTCTAAAACATCAGGGCCATTTTCCTTGAGAATTTCTTGAAGGGTGATTTCTAGGTTCTTTTTTTGATCATGGCTTTCAGGTAGTCCAATAATTTTTAAATTATCTCTCCTGGATCTACTTTCCAGGTCAGTGGTTTTTCCCATGAGATATTTCACATTGCCTTCTAATCTTTCATTTGTTTGGATCTGTTTAACAGCATCTTGATTTCTCATAAAGTCATTAGCTTCCCTTTGTTCCAATCTAATTCTGAAGGAATGACTCTCCTCAGTGATCTTTTGAGATTCTTTTTCCATCTGGCAAATTTGACTTTTTAAGGCATTCTTCTTCTCACTGCCTTTTTGAGCCTCTTTTGCCATTTGAGTTAGTCTATTTTTTAAGGTGTTATTTTCCTCAATCAGGCTGTTGACTCTCGTTTCATAATTTTCTTGCATTGTTCTCATTTCTCTTCCCAATTTTTCCTCCACTTCTCTTATTCACTTCTTAAGGTCCATTCTATGGCCTGTAACCAGCTCATATTTTTCTTTGAAGCTTTTGGTGAAGGATTTCTGACTTTACTGTCTTCCTCCTGTTCCATGCTTTGATCCTTTTTGTCCCCAAAGTAGGAGTGTAAAGTTGGGTTACTCTGTTTACTTTGCTTCCCTCATTTGCTCATGTTGCCACTCAATTACTTGACTTTTGGGCTTTTTGCCACAGTTGGACTCTGCTACCAGATATGGGAGCTTAGTCCCAAACTCTGGGTTTTTCTCAGCTGCTGGAACTATTAGTTGGGTGCCCTCTCTGAAGCCTCCACACACTCTGGCAAGCTGGTCACACACACCAGGACATCCACCCTAGACTACAATCCAGATCCAAGCAGGTTAAAGCAAGTGTGATTACCCTCAGACTGGTCAGGTGGTCCCCCTATCCCCTGTAGGCCAGGAGCTGAAGCTGCCATGAGGGCACAGCTGCCTGGCCATGGCACCTCAGCTGCTTCTCGCCCCAGGGGATAAAGGCCAACGCACCCCCAACTACTGAATCCCAAAGTCCACACTGCACTGACCTCTCACTTTGTCCTGAGCATCTATGTGTTTATAATTCTGGAAACCACCACAGCTGCTGGTGATCTGAAGTTCCCCCAGCTAGTGGTTGGTCAGGCCTGCCCTGGGGCTAAAACCTCCAGCTTGCATGGGGCTGGGCACTGGCCAATTCCTGTCAGCCTGCGGGGCTGTCCTCAGTGGGAGGTCAGCTTCTCGTGTCATTTGGTGGGTTCTGTAGCTCCAAAGTTTGTTCAGAGTCACCTTTTACACCAACTGGGGGAGGTGGAAGCTGGAACCCCGTGGAAGTCCTGTTTCTACTCAGCCATCTTGACTCCGCCTCCAAACTTGTGTTATTTTTTTTTAAAAAAACTAGGCATGTGACCTTAGGTAAGTCATTTAGCCCTCATGCCCTACCTTTCTTCCTCCAAAAAAGCAAACAACTCAACACCCCATACTGTGTGTGTATATATGTGCATGTGAGTGGGAGTGTGTGTAGTAAAAAGCATAGAAACAAACGAATCTTTCCTTAATATGAAAAAAAGGATTATGTTTAATGGAGAAATATCTGAGGTTTTTCCAGTTATCATCAAAGGAAGGATGCCCATTATTACCACTACCATTTTATATATTTCTAGAAATGAATACTACAGCAAAAAGAGAAGACATTGAAGGAAAAAGCACAAAGGGAAAACAAAATCATCTATTTTTTGTAGAATACACGATGGTCCATTCTAGAGCATAAAATACAATTAACTGAAATGATAAATAATGTTAGCAAAACAAGAGTTTGGCAAATAAGCACACAAATCATTAGCCCCTTTGTATATTACTAATAAAACCTAGCTGCACGAGATTCTATTAAAATTAACTTAGTATATTCAAATTAACTATATAGTACATATAAAATATGTATCAAAACACACAGGAACTTCATGACAACTGGAAAACACTCTTGCAGAATTAATTCAAGTCTAAATAATAACAAGTCATCTAGAAGAGCAAATCTCACAGATAAAAAGGAAAACGATGAAAGAAACTACACAAGGAGTACCAGATCTCAAATAACATAAGTTTGGAAAGCTTTTGAACAAACAAAATCTATGGAGTTAATGTTAGAAAATTAAGAGTTAAGCAGGAAAATAATCTTTGCATCAAGTAAAAGTCTGATATCTAAACTACATAGGGAAGGACTCACTATTTTATAAAAACTGTTGGGTAAAATAGAAAGCAGTTTGGTTGGGACATAATATTCTACTCTGAAAATCTTAGGAACTACAATAAACACAAATGACCAACTATAATTCCAAAGGGTCCATAATGAAACATATCCACTTCTATAAAGAAAAGTGACAGACTTAAAAGCGTGCAGACCAAAACCTCTTCTTTCCTTCCTTCCTTCTCTCTCTCTCTTTTTCGGACATAGCCAACGTGGGAATTTGTTTTGCATGACTGTACGTATTTGTAATGGGGTTTGTTTTTCTTACCTTCTTAAGGGGAGAGAGAGGTGAAAGGGAAGGAGAGAATTAAGAACTGAAAAAAAATCTAACAAACTTTTAAAAAATAAAATAAGGTACAGTATTACTGTTGGTGGGGCTGTAAATTAGTCACATCACTCTAGATAATAATTTGCAATCATAAGAAAGTGACTAAAATGTTCATATTCTGACCCAGAGGTTCCACTACTAGGCATAAACCTCAAGTAGTTTCATTAATAAAAAGCAAGATCCTATATACATTGAAACATTTGTGATAGTACTGTCTTTGTAGCAGCAAAGAACTGCAAAACAAGACAGATTCCCAGGGGAATGGAGAATGGCTGAAAAAGTAGTACTTAAATGCAATGGAATGTAGGTTACTTCTATTATAAGAAATGCTATAAACTGATGTGAAGTAAAATGAACTAAGAAAACAAGATATACAATGTAAATGGAAGGAACAACAAAATCAAAACTGAATGCTGCAAAATCTTATGACCAAGTGAGGCTCCAAATTAACAATGAAAAGACAGTTCCCACTCTTCATTGAAAGGATAGGGAGACAGCTTATAAGCATGGAATAACATTGTGCTGGTTAGTTTTGCTAAACAGTTTTTCACTCTTTTTTATTCTTTCTTATAAAGGATAGAATTTTTTTTAAGGCTTTATTCTTTTAAAGCCACCAACCACTATCATCCAACTTTTAAAGTTATTATAAAATAAAACTTAGTAGCATTTACTTGCTGTCCAAGAGGAAGAAACAGCAGCAATTATCACATCTGCCAATGTCTGTCAATCCCCATTAAACCTCACTGTGCAAGTGTAATGGCAAGCAAAGTAGTACTTTGCTGATTGTTTGTGTTTTATTTTTCACTCAGAAGCCTTATCTGTTTGTTTGTGTTACTTTCTCAGGTAGAAAGTGAACTAAGATGATAGTGCCAGCAATGTGTGTAAAATATTGTTGCAGCCCTGTTAAGCATTGTTTTCCTAGAAACAAAAACCACAAAGAGCTTGGAGTGGAGCTGTCCCCATAAGCTGAGATATAGAATCCGTGCAGAGAACTGCCTACATGTGAATCCAAGCAAGAGTTGGATGAATCCAGTAAGAGCTGGAAGTGGTCAGCCCATGGAAGAGGAGCTGAGGTGTTTGGAAGTCAGTCCTTTACTCTGGTATTAGAAATATAATTAGAAATAAAGATAACTTTATTTGGGTATCGTGTATTGACTGATGAGATTGTGACTTACTGTGACCAAGGATGGATGGTGTTTGTACTTTCTACTACCCCTTAAGGATGACTGGCTTGAAGATGACTGGAAGCTAGTCTTGAGTCACCATGAAAGAAGACTTTTACTTGGATACTGCATATTGATTAAGGAGATTGTAACTTATGGAATTATATGTTTTGTTTAAGACTATGTGGCAACCTTAGTAATAAGTTGTTATGTTGTATTGTTCTGAATGTTGTGCTTTGGTTTCTTGAATATTCTGCTTTAGTTTATTGGTGAATAAATCTATACTATGTGATTAGATACTTAAAAAGTTATTCACAGCAGCAGTCTTCAGGAGAGCTGCTCTTGATTGACTTTCCAACGAAGCAGGAAAAGAAAAATATTGACAATAAAGATTTTACTTTTTGTTTCCTTACCTTGTAAGATTTTCTAATAAATTTCCTGAAATATGGTTTAATAAATCTTATAGGCTTTTGGAATCCACCTGTATGGACATTCTGCAATTTTGAAAAACTGAAGTTCTGATCATTCCTGGTCAAATAAAAGAAATAAAAAATGTTAAACTTATTTCAAAACAATTTTGTGTTACATCAAGATAATCTTATCCCAAACCAAAGTAGGCTATGTTAGAGATGCCCACAATTTAATACAGTAATACTTTGCTTCTCTGACATACCCCCAAGTGCTTTATAAAACATGTGATCAACAAACTAAAGTGAATTTTTCAGAAATTAAAATTTACAATTTCAAACACCAAGTTCTTAATGTTAGCTATTTTTGATGAAAATCTTCCTAAAACATTCCTAAATTCTTAATATGCTGAACAAAAATGTAACCCCCTTTTTTGAGGACTCAGTTATTATCATTATGGTATCAACTATTGAACTTTGCTAAAATGGTGATTGAAAGCCCTCTCAGAGGCTGCTGGGGGTTGTTTACAACTAAATTAAAAGTCTTAAGACAGCTGAAATTTTTAGTTTTCTCTTTCCTCACTATCAGACTGTCAAACACTGCTTCAAAGAGTCAGCAGGATTCTAACTACCCACCCCAACTTTTTAGGATTTTTTAGTCAAATCAAAGTAAATAAGCCACGAAGGTATCTGAGGAAAACAGGTAAGCTTTGGTATGTCAATTTTCATATCCTTTTAAGGTGCTGAAAGCTCTATTTTACTTTTTGGTTCTCCATGATTCTACACAGCTGAAGTTGCGAGAAAAATGACCTTGGGATAAATTTATGTATTTTCTTAATTGGTAACAATGTGTCAAATTGGGTCTAGAGACAAATTTTCAATTTAATAGTTCTACTAATCAAATAGGGAATGGCTGGTGGTAGTATTTACAGAAAATACAACTACACAGTAAAAATTATTAAAATAATGAGTTGAATCCTACAGGGTTAATATACTACCTTAAACATACATGTTCACATAGCTACCTCTACTAAATCCTGATTTAAATTATTCCATTTATATTTCTAGTACAAGAGTAAATCATAAAATTAGCAACTTTCCTTCAATCTTAAAATATAAGATAACTGAAAATTTTTCAAATCATGAATTATGAACAACAGTTAACTTCCACACACTTTTTTTGCTTTTTGGAAGGCAAATGGGGTTAAGTGACTTGCCCAAGGCCACACGGCTAGTATTTTGTGTGTGTGTGTTAAGTGTCTGAGGCTGAATTTGAACTCAGGTCCTCCTGACTCCATGGCTGGTGCTCTATTCACTGTGCCACCTAGCCACCCCCAATTTCCACATACTTTTCTTATCAGATTGTGTGCCATACCCAAATTTTCATCCTACCTAAAATCCATGTAATCCAACTGATATCTTAGCAATAAAAATGAACAATCTCCATTTTAAAAAAACAACGAAACATTCATATCACATACACAAAACTTAACATTTAAAAGTTTTAATTTTTATTCATTTAACTTAAGGATCAAATTCACTTTTTACAATATTTTAAATGAAAATTTCTGAGGGCTCCAAATACCAAATGAGAGTATTCTTTATTAAAAAAAAAAAATCCCCAAAATACAAGGATTTCTTAAGCATCTATTGTGTCAGGCACTGATTATCTCATTTGATCTTGACAACAACCTTTGTAACTTATATGATACTATGATTCCCATTTTACAGCTGAGGAAACTCTGGCAAAGGCTAAACAACTTGCCCAGGGTCACACAACTAGCAAATGACTAGGTTCAAATGCTAATGAATCTCCCTGACTCCAGGTCCAATGCTCTATCTACTGTAACACCTAGCCACATCCAATTCTTAGGACTGTTAGAGCACCTTAATGTGTCTTTACAATTCACTTGACAATGGACTTTACTTTTCACTAATTTACTTTTAGTTTTCAACATTCACTTCCAGAAGACTTTGAGTTATAAATTTTCTCCCTATCTCTCCACCCCTACCCCAAAGTGGCATGCATTCTGATTACCCTTGCCCCCAATCTGCCCTCTCTTCTATCACCCCCCCCGACACTTCTCTTATCCTTTTCCCATTTTCCTGTAGGGCAAGACAGATTTCTATACCCCAATGCCTGTATATCTTACATCCCAGTTACCTGCAAAAACAATTTAAACATTTGTTTTTAAAATTCTGAGCTCCACATTCTCTCCCTCCTCACCCACCCTCATTGAGAAGGCAAGAAGTTCGATATAGGTTATTTTCTGTGTAGTCATGTAAAACACTTCCATAACAGTCATGTTGTAAAAGACTAACTATATTTCCCTCCATCTTATCTTGCCCTCCCCATTTATTCTATTCCCTCATTTGACCCTGTCCCTCCTCAATAGTGTTTGTTTCAGATTACCCCCTCCCCCAATCTTTCTTCCCTTCTATCATCCCGCCTACTTTCCTGTAGGTGAAGATAAATTTTCATAGCCAATTGAGTGTATATGTTATTCCCTCCTTAAACCAAATCCAATGAAAATAAGGTTTACTCATTCCCCTTCACCTCCCCCATTTTCCCCTCTGCTGAAAAAGCTTTTGCTTGCCTCTTTTATGTGAAATGATTTACCCCATTCTACCTCTCCCTTTCTTCTTCTCCCAGTGCATATTTAATTTTATTTTTTAGATATCATCCCTTCATATTCAACTCACCCCGAGTCCCCCCCTCCTCTATATACATATGTACATATTCCCTCCAACTACACCATTAAGGTAGGTCTTATGAGTTAGAAATATCATCTTTCCATGTAGGAATGTAAACAGTTCAACTTTAATAAGTCCCTCATGATATCTCTTTCCTGTTTACCTTTTCATGTTTCTCTGGAGTCTTATATTTGAAAGCCAAATTTCCTATTCAGTTCTGTTCTTTTCATCAAGAATGTTTGAAAGTTCTCTATGTCACTGAATATCCATTTTTTCCCCTGAAGGCTTATACTCAGTTTTGCTGGGTAGGTGATTCTTGATTATAATCCTAGCTCCTTTGACCTCCGGAGTATCATATTCCAGGCCCTTGGATCCCTTAATGTAGAAACTGCTAAATCTTGTGTTATCCTGATTGTGTTTCCACAATACTACAATTATTTCTTTCTGGCTCCTTGCAATGTTTTCTCATTGATCTGGCAACTCTGGAATTTGGTTACGATATTCCTAGAAGTTTTCCTTTTGGGATCTCTCTTAGGAGGTTATCAGTAGATTCTGTCAATTTCCATTTTACCCTCTGTTTCTAGAATCTCAGAAAAGTTTTCCTTGATAACTTCTCGAAACATGACATCTAGGCTCTTTTTGTTATCATGGCTTTCAGGTTGTCCAATAATTTTTAAATGATCACTTCTGGATCCATTTTCCACATCGCTTGTTTTTTCAATGAGATATTTCACATTGTCCCCTATTTTTTTTCATTCTTTTGGTTTTGTTTTATAATTTCTTGATTTCTCATAAGGTCATTAGCTTCCATTTGCTCTATTATAATTTTTAAGGAATTATTTTCTTCAGTGAGCTTTTGAAGTTCCTTTTCCATTTGGCCAATTCTGCTTTTTAAGGCATTCTTCTCATTGACTTTTTGGACCTCTTTTGCCCTTTGGATAAGTCTTTTTTTTAAGGTGTTATTTTCTTCAGCAAGGTCTTTTTTAGGTCTTTTTTTTAGGTCTTCTTCAGCAAGCTGTTGACTTGTTTTTCATAATTTTCTTGCATCACTCTCATTTGTCTTCCCAATTTTTCCTCTACTTCTCTCACTTGATTTTCAAAATCTTTTTATTCTTCCATAGCCTGACACCAATTCATATTTTTCTTGGAGGCTTTTGATGTAAGAGCTTTGACTCTGTTGTCTTCTTCTGGTTTTATGTTTTCATCTTCCTTCTCAGCAAAGTAAGATTCTATAGTCTGACTTTTTTCCTTGTTGTTTGCTCATTTTCTCAGTTAATTAATTACTTGATTTTGTAGCTCTTTGTTAAGGTAGGACTCTGCTTCCAGTGTGGAGGGTATACTGTCCCAAGCTTCAGGGGTTTTGTGCAGCTGTTTTCTGAGATATTTCTAGGGACCTGTACATTTTCAGTTCTTCCAAGTTCTTCTTTATGATCAAAGGAAAGGTGTTTACTCCTCTCCTGTCTGTGCTGTGGTCTGTAAGTGACCACAAGCACTCTTTCCTGCCTTGGAATTATAAGGACAATCCTCTTTCCACTGCTGCCACAAGCTCCACTAAGCCAGTACAACTCCTTGCCCCCGAGCTGCAACCCAGATTCAGGTATGTGCAAAGCCAAGAGAATCTTGCCTCAGAAAAGAGATCCCTGTAACCCCCCTCTGATCAGCCACTTGTTCCCCTCATAGTGTGTGACCTGAGATCTCTAGAAGCAGATTCTGCCACAACCTCAGGGCTGGGGCTGGACAGCACTCTTCTCTCACCCAGGTCTGACAGACCTTTTCTATTGACCTGCTAAGCTGTCTTTGGTGATTGTGGGTTGAGAAGTCTGGAAGCTGCCAGTGATTCAGTGCCCTGAAGCCTGCTCTAGGTTTGCTAGGGTCCATCTGTTCTGGCATGGCCCATGCTGGACTGCACTCCTCTCTCAAACTGGTGCAAAAGACCTTTCCTGTCAACCTTCCAGGTTGTTTTGAGCCAGAAATTTGTTTTACTCTATCATTTTGTGGGTTCTGCTGCTCTAAAATTTGTTTAGAGTTATTTTTTCAGGTATTTGGAGGGATTTGAGGAAGATCTCAAACAAGACCCTGCTTTTACTCTACTATCTTGGCTCCATCCCTCCTACATTCACTTTTCTATAATCATACTGCCACAACCCCAGTTCAGGGTCTTCCATCATCTCTCACCTACACTACTACAGTAGAGTTGTTAAGACTGTTTTTCTATAATATAGGTTCTAATGATGTAACCCCTTTCAATGATTACTCACTACTTTTAAGACCAAATATCAAGTTCTCTGGCATTAAAAGTTATTTGCAACCTGGACCATTTGAATCTTTCCAGTCTTCTTACATTATATTTCCCTCCACACACAATGATCCAGTTACATTAAATTACTTGTGTTTCCTCTTATATGGCACTCTATCTTTGCACTGGCTGTCTCATAGGCTTAAAATGTTCCTGGTCTCTTGGTTTCCCTGAATTACTTCAAGGTTCAACCAGAAGCCTACTTTTGGCAGGCCTTTCCAGTTCTGCTACAACAACTTCCTAAAACACAGTTCAAACAAAATGTCACAGAAACACCTCAAACTTAACCAGTCCAAAAGAGAACTCATTACCTTTCCCCTAAACCACACCTCTTCCACACTTCTCCTATTTTTGTAAAGTACACCCTTATTTGTCTAGCTTTCCGCTCTCCCTCACTCATACACACAATCAGGTGCCAAATATTGCTGTTTTTGTCTCCACCTCCACTCTCTCCCTCAGATCCTACAACTTCGCTCTACTCTGACAAGCCACAATTTTAGTGTAGGCTCTCATCACCCTTCATGGAGATAATTACAAGAGCCCTGTAATCAGCCTCTCTGTGGCCTCAAATTCCTCCCCATTCCAGTCATAAATGCTTAAGTGATCTTCTCGACGGGCAGATCTATGTTACTGTCTCTATTTAATAAATCCCAGTGTTTCCCTAGTGTCTCTAAGAGAAGATATAAACTCTTCTGCTGAGTTTTTAAAGTCCTTCACAACTTGGCCACAATCTCTCTCTCGTCTTGTTTACTTCCCCCCTTCCATTCCATTCTTTACATGTAACCTACCATTAACCATCCTTGTTCCTTTGCACTGGCTGTCACACCCGCTCCCAGCTCACACACCTGGCATGGTTTTCTCCTTGTAGAACCTTTCTTCTTTCAAAGTAGAATTAGGTTAAATCTTATACATGAATTCTGCCCTGATTTCTCCAACTTCTAATACTTTTCTTTATATTTGTTCTGTAAATACATATACACAGACAGACACAGACACACACACCCTTTCCCTAACAGAGTTCAAAGTCCTTGAGAGCAGAAACTTTCATTTTTTGTCTTTTATTTCTACCAGCAACTAGCAAAATATCTAGCATTTACAATAACTACTGATTGAGAGTACATTTAGTGCTCCCTGCCCAATGTCTTCTATGCACATAATAAAGGGAGGGAGCTATATTTTCTCATCTTTTTCTGGGCTAATGTTTTTTTAATCATTTCCCAGCAGTCAATTTCTTTTTTGTTTCTTTTCATTTATATTATTTTCTTGGCCCTAATCTTCATCAGCTCCAAAAGTCTTCCCATGATTTTCTAATTTTTTAGTATTCGATGTTTCCTATGGTATAGCAATATTCCACCACACTCTTGTACCATGATTTGTACAGCCATTTTCCCATCAATGAACATCTGCCTTGTTTTCAGGTTTGTGCCACCTACTCTAAATATTGGTGTGCATATAATAACTTTCTAACTCCTTTGGTAAATATGACTAAGAAAGGGATCTCTAGGTCAAAAGGTACAGACAAATTCATTAATTTCTTAGTAATTCTAAATTGTGAAACAGCCTCACCATTCTAAAAGGCAGAGGTAGTACTTGCTTTTAATCTATAAAGGATTAAAAAGTGAATTATACATTCAAGCAAATATAGAGACCATATTAACATTAAATTTTCTATCACCTAGAGAGAAAATTCCATATGATCTGTCCTAATATTAAACTCATTACTTCTGGTTCCTGCTAACATGAAGTCGAGTGACCTGAAGTAGTCCAGTATTTTCTATATAATTCTGAAAGTCAGTAACAAGCACTCTTCCCTACTTGAACATTCAACTTATATTTTCAAAAAATTGATGCTTTTTGTTTACATCAGTCATTTATGACTATCCACTTTCTCCCAGTAAACCCTCCTTTGACAATTACGCAAAAGTAATCAACTTTCCTGTCTGACAACCTAGGCAACATTCTGTATCCCACGTCATCTCCAATGAGAGAGAGGCACATTTTTTGTCTTCTCTAGAACCAAGTTGAGTCATTATATAATTACATGTAACTAGCTTTCCTTTTATTGTTATAGTCATCATACATAGTGTTTTCTTGGTTCTGCTAATTTCATTCTGAATTCATACAAGTACTTTGATGTTATTTCTGAATTCCTCTTATTTGTGACTTCTTATGAAATGATGATACACCATTACACAAAAATACCACCACTTGCTGAGCCCTGCCCCAAATGATGGGTACCTCTTTTGTTTCCACTCTTTTCCTACAATACGAAGTACTGCTATACATATTTTGGTATATATGGGACCTTTCAGTCCTTGACTTTCATAGAATATATACCTAGTAAAAGATCTCAGAATCACAAGGCCTCAAAGGCAGGCAAGTGACAAGCATTAAGTAATTGGGATACAAATATAAGCAAAAAGAAAGACAGTCCCTGCCTTTTTTTTTTTTTTACTATTGCAAATATTTTAATAAGTGTTCTCTGCAAGGCATTTAAAACACCAGTCTGTGAGGATAAACTCCATTGGAGAGAGAGAAGACAGAACGCAGGTAGCCACGGAGCTGAGGAATTTTCTTGATTTGGAGTAGGATCTGAGAGTCTACTGTTTTCTGATCAGCCCTGCGCTGCTCTGTAATCTCGTATTTCTCTTTTTCTGTGTCAAAAATCTCTCCTTCTTGGTGTCTAGGTTTACGGAGCCTCTTCTTCTTGAAGTAAGCATCAGTAAGATGATTTGGAATTTTCACACCTGAAAGGTTAACTCGGGTAGAAGTGGCAATGACACATTTCTGATGAGTCCTTCTCAGAGGAACACGGTTGATAGTCAGAGGTCCAGTCACCAGTAGCAAGCCACTAGCCAGTTGCTTTAGGAAAACCACGCGCTTGCCTCTGTGGCGGCCAGTGAGCATGATCAGAACCGTACCGGGCTTGATGCTAGCTCAAAGTCTCCTCACACTCTGGCTCAAGGGCTTTTTGCCATGACTTAGCAGCTTTCTAGGCACATCCTCAGGAGGGTAATACCTAGGCATTTTGTGAATCTTTACCACTCGAGTTCCTCCATTCTTATCACCACCAACAGGCTTTGAGATAGTAGCAGGCACTTTGTCTTTCTTCTTCCTTTCAATCTGGGTTTTGGGGGCAGCATATTTCCGCTTGTACATGGCTCTCCGGGAATACATGCAGACCTGGAGTATCTACCAATCCCTCGGGCCAGGACGGGGTTCCGACTGCAATGCTTTCAAGACTTTTTGACCTTTTCAGCTACATCTTCCTTTTTTTCCTCTTTTTTTCCTTTTTGACCTTCTTTTCCTTGGGTGGCTTTTGGTCTGCCATCTTGAGAGACGGGAAAGAGAATGACAGTCCCTGCTTTTAAGAAGTTTATATTCTAATGAGATATAATCGCAGAAAAGGAGCTTAAAAAGGGGGTAAGGTGTGGAATAATGGGGGCACAGTACAAGTCTAAAGAGTCAGAAGCAGAGCCAGGAAGAGAATGAAACATGGCTGTCATGGGCCCGTCCACAAAATTAGAGAAACTCACCAATGGAAGAAAGGGGATAGAGGGACAGGAGATGTTCCAAGATGAAAAGACCCCAAGCAGCAGAGCTCTTCCCAAAACAGAGGGATATTAAGGGTCCTTTCCAGACCTTATGACATTAAGTCACATTTCTGCAAAATTCTAGATTGTTTTCTAAGAAGATTAGACCAATTCAGAGCTGACCAACAATATACTACTGAACCTATCTCGCCACAGACCTTCCAACATTAATTATTTGTCCATCGACATGATTGGTCATTTGTTGTACATGAAGCAAAACATTAGAATTGTTTGAACTTGCATTTTTTAATACTGAGATGGAACAAACTTTTATATCCATTCACCTTTTAAAAACCATTATGCCATTCAATCCAGTAAGAGAAGCAGGAAGAGTAATGGACATAAAAGGCAGCATGGTATAATAGAAAGAACTCCTGTACTTGAATTAAAAGAAAGGCAGCTATCCAAATCTTGTTTCTGACACTTATCAGCTAAATAATCACAAGCAAGTTATTTAACTTTTCTGAGATTAGTTTCTTTAGCTCCAAAATGAGCAGAGCACTACCCTTAGCAGCCATATAACAGGGCTATTGTGAAGGTCACAAGAGGCAATGTTTGCGAAGCTTTGTGCAATCCATAAGGTACAATAAAAATATTAGCTATTGCAATTAAAAACTTTCTTGATTACAGAGTGGAAGTCACATTGCTAGGCACTGAAAGAATATAAAAATGAAAAAAAAAAGTTTCTATCTTCAAAATGTTTACAATCTAGTAGGTAAATAAACAAGCAAACAAGTACTATGAAAGATGCAAGCAGAGATCATTTCCAGCTGGGGAGAACGGCAGACACTTCCTATAGGAGGTAACACCAGAGCTCATACTTGAAGAATTATAGAATTTTACAAACTTGTATTATAAAACAACTTAACTGTAAAGCATTGCAAGGTCACATTCCCAAAATACTGGAAATCATCACCACAAAAATCCTCATTCTGAACAAATATTGACTAGATAGTAAAATCTATTTTTTTTCACCTAAAAGAAAACTAATTACCTTCTGATAGCTCCGCCTAGGTGAAAAATCCGTTCATCTTCATTCTGTAATCGTTCTTTTCTCCTTCTCTCAATGTCATGTCGGAGATCATTGGGATCTTCTATCACTCTGAGCAAGGCCTGAGAAATGATGATTATGAATTATGAATACAGTCCATTTTATTACTATTTCTTTTGTAAAGGAAGCCACATCTAACATCAAAAGTGCTTTATAAAAGCTCATTTTAAAATAATTTATCCAATAAAACTAAACCATCTCCTATAAAAGATTAAACATTAATCTCAATAATTTCACGAATTCAAAATTTTCTTTTTAGAAACCCTTCAGAAATGTGGCAATAACGAAGCTATCTACTTCCTGATTCAGAAAACTAGAAAAGCTGTTGACTCCCTCCTCATTGCCCAAGTTTGAATCTTTTCACTCCCTGGCTAATAAAGTTTCTTTTTTGAATGTTTAATGTAAGTTCTGCGTGTTTGGTTTTTAAATTACAAATATTACAGATTACTCCCATCCCGTGAGATGGTCAAATCTTTAAGTAAAACTAATATTAATTACATAGACTTTATATTTCATATCTTTAGCACCCATATACACTTTGTAATTAAAAAAAATTAACAGAAATCTATTTTCTCTCCCTCTCATACTCCTCCCCCTAGAGGAAAAATTCTTTAAAAAAATATGATGTTAAAACCCAATTCCCTCAATGGTGTAAAAATAACACGTATTTATATACATTATGTTTCATTCTGCACCATAATATATCAACTGTGTGTAATGGATAGGATATTATGTTTCATCCTCAGTAGTCTAGAATCATAAATGATCTTTGTACGTATGTATAAATGATCACTTATCTTAGAAGATGCTTGTTTTCTGCAATGTGTGTGTGTGTTTACATATATATGCACATATATACACACACATATATGTTGCTCTCCTGGTTCTGCTCATTTCATCAGTTTATAAAATTTCTCAAAATTCTTCATTCTTATGCTACTGTTGTAACGGAAATTGTTCTTCTGACTCTGCTTATTTCACTCTTTATCAGTTTATGTCTTTTGATGTTTTTGAAATTCCATTTCATATAATACAATGGTACTCATATCTATATAAAATACTTATTCAGTCATTCCTCCACTGATGGACATTTACTTAAGAATTTCCAGGTTTTTTTTTCCATAACAAAAAGAGCTGATATAAATATTCATGTTGCCCAACAGATAAATGGTCAAAGGATATGAACAGGCAGTTTTCAGAGGGAGAAATTAAAGGTATCTATAGTCATACAAAAAAATGCTCTAAATCACTATTGGTTAGAGAAATGCAAATCAAAACAACTCTTAGATACCACATTACACCTGTCAGATTGGCTAACATGACAAAACAGGAAAATGATAAATGCTAAAGATGTGGGAAAATTGGAACACTAATGCATTCCTGGTAGAGTTGTGAACTGATGTGAACCATATGGAGAACAATTTGGAACTATGCTTAAAGGGCTATAAAAATATGCATACCCTTTGACCCAACAATACCACTCTAGGATTGTATGCCAAAAAAGATCATACAAATGGGAAAAGGACCCACATATACAAAAATATTTATATTTTGCAGTGGAAAAGACTTGGAAATTGAGAAAATGCCCACCACTTGGGGAATGGCTGAATAAATGAATGTAATGGATACTACTGTGCTACAAGAAATGATGAGCAGGCAGACAGACTTCAGAAAAACCTGGAAAGACTCATATGAACTGATGCTGAGTGAGGGGGGCAGAACCAGGAGAACACTGCATACAGTGACAGCCACACTGTATAATGACTAACTTTGATAGACCTGGCTCTTCTCAGAAATGCAAGGTTCTAAGACAACTCAACAAAAGGCTCAGGATTTAAAATGCTATCCACATCCAAAGAAAGAATTACAGAGTCTGAATGCTGATCAAAGCATACTATTTATTCTCTCCTTTTTTGTTTTGTTTCTTCTTTCTCATGGTTCGTTTCATTGGTTATAATTCTTCTTTACAACATGACTAATGTAAAAATGTTTAATATGAATATATATATGTAGAGCCTATATCAAATTGTATCCCATCTTGGGGAGTGGGGAGGGGAGAGAGGGGGATAAAATTTAAAAACCAGAAGCTTGTGGAACTGAATGTTGTAAATTAAAAATAAATTTTAAAAATAAAACAAAAATGAGTATTTATACATATTAAGGACCTTTTGCTCTTTCTTTGCTCTTTTTTAGGCATAGGCTTAACAGTGGTATAGCTGGGTCAAAGAGGATACAAAATTTAATAATGCTTGGTGTGTAATTCCAAATTGTTTTCCCAAATAAACGTACTCATTCACAGGTCCAACAAAACTGTATCCATCTAGCCATTTTCCCACTAACAGCTAATAGCCCCTTCAGTTATTAGTATTTCCTTTTTTTGTCATCTCTGTGTAATGGAAATGCAGATTTAAAGATCTTCCCTGCCCCTAGCTTAAGTGCACCTGGAGCTTGTGGTGGGAGGCTTGTTTTTCAGGAAAGCCCACACCTTGATACTTTGTGATTGGGCAGTGGGTCAAGGAGGTTGTTACATTCTCTGAGCCAAGAGAAGGCTATATAAGCCCTGAGGAGAGGCTTTGCTTTGGGGCTCACTTTGAGAAGTGTTGTGTGATTTGACCAGATGAGACTCTGGGAAGCCGTTGTTGAGAGCCCCCCGGCTTTGAAAACCCAGATGTTGATGCTTCCCTCTCTGGTAACTGTGATTTGGTATTGATATAATGGTAGGACAGTTTGGAAGCCTGTCTGTTTGATCTGTAAGTTCTGTAACTCTGAAGTTCGGGGTGCTGACCTTTTTCCCCTGAACTAGGTAATGTATGTTTGTTTGATTAAAGTAAGCTTGTTAACCCATTTTGAGTTGCTTTCCTTTTGAAAAGCAGATCTAAGAACCTGTGTTGGCAGTCACCCTGGGGATATTGGGGTGCTTGCCGCTACACTCTGGCACTCTGAGTATGAAGAGAATCCCAGAACTGCTTTAATTTCCATTTCTGTAATTAGAAATGATTTGGGGCATTTTTTCTTTTCTTTTCTTTTTTTTTTTTAAAGCAACTGGGGTTAAGTAACTTACTCAAGGTGACAAGGCTAGTTTTTTTTTTTTGTTTTTTAATTAAATCAATTGGGGTTAAGTAACTTGCTCAAGGTTACATGGCCAGTCATTATTTATGTGTGGGGGCTCATTTTCTGAGGCCAGATTCGATCCCGGGTTGTCCCAATTCCGGGGCCGGTGTGGTTACTCTCTGTACCACCTAGCCACCCTATGGGGCTAGTTTTTTATGTGTGGGTGCTAATTTTCTGAAGCTGGAACCAATCCTGGGTCCTCCCGACTCCAGGGCTGGTACTCTTACTCACTGCACCACCTAGCCACCCCTGGGGCATTTTTTCTACCTGAATTTCATCTCTATTCAAACCCCATAAAATCATCTGTCAATTGGGGAATGGCTCTTTTTCCAAATATGTTTGAATCAGTTCCTTATATATCTTGGAATGAGATCTTTATCAGAGAAAACTGCTGCAAAGATTTTTTCCTACCTAGTTAAATGTTCCCTTTTTCATCTTAACTTTTTTAGATTTGTACACATAAAAAAATTTAAGTTGATATAATCAAAATTATCCATTTGATCTTCAGTGATCATCTATTCCTTTGTTTTGTCATTAACTTTTCTCTTATCTATAGATCTGACAGGTAAAATTACTTTCTCCAACAACAAAGAAGTGGCAAAGATTCTGTATTACCTAATATATGAATAAGTAGATTAAAAAAATTTTTTTTGTTATACAAAATTTTTATTGTGATATAGAAATATATGTATTGATGGGTCTAATAACCATAATCATTTCAAAGTGACAAGTATAAACATTTTGAGGTATCTGTAGCAACTACATTATATAAAAATATTTGAGATTTTGTGGGCAGCTTAGGTGGCGCAGTGAATAGAGCGTTGGCCATGGAGTCAGAAGGACCTGAGTTCGGATCCCGCCTCAGACACTTAACGCACACACAAATAAAAAACCTAGCCATGTGACCTTGGGCAAGTTACTTAACCCCAATTGCCCTCCAAAAGGCAAAAAAAAAAAATTTGAGATTTCTATTGTTGACAAAGTCATAGGTACTGACAATTGCTACTGTGGTTTGTTGCCTGCATTCATAATTGAAGAAAATGTTTAATTTTAGTCTGAGGTTAGAGAAAAATAAAGATGTCATTTTTCCCCCCATCTGAATTCACAGACTCCCTGAAATCTATCCATGGACCCCAAGGGGTCTAAGGTTAAGAAGCCCTTGTCTAGATCATAAACTAGAAATCATAATCCAAATTCTTCATTATATAGTTGAAGGCCCAGAGAGGTCACATGGGTAGTACATAACACAACAGGATGTGTGGCCCTGGGTTGCCTGAGTGCCCTCCAGTCTAATTCATCTTCCTGGGTGGAAACTGCCTTTTTTTTTTTTAATTAAACAAATGCTTTATTAACTTCTGTTTTACATCATTCATTTCTGCCAAATTTTGAGTTACAATAAAAAAATTAAATTTTATATGCAATATTTTTCTAGTTTACATACACTCCACTGTATTTTTTCTTAATTTACACAGTAGAGAATAAAAAGAAATTTAACTCCATTTAAAAGTATAATTTCACATCTGATTAAAAAAAATTACTAGGGGTGGCTAGGTGGTGCAGTGAGTAGAGCATCAGCCCTGGAGTCAGAAGGACCTGAGTTCGGATCTGGCCTCAGACACTTAACACACACAAACAAAAACCTAGCTGTGTGACCTTAGGCAAGTTACTTAATCCCAATTGCCCTCCAAAAAGGCAAAAAAAAAAATTACCAACTATATTTTACCTAAATGTCTGAAATTCAAAACTTATGTTCTTAGAAAGAATTATACGGTTCTGATTTTATACACCTTCTACAATATTGCATGTTCCTAAAGAATACTTACATGATGAAATATTCTTTTTTGTCTATCGTCTTATCACAGTTCATATGCCTATGCATTGAAGCACACTTTAAACTCAAGAAAATACAACTGTCATAATAAGCCTAACTCTAAAAAACAACTTAAAATGACATACATATTTGCTTTTGCTAGTATTTGTGGTAATAATGAAAATATGAGGTTTATGTAAATGTAAAAATAGGCCAAGAAATAAAAATAAATATTTAAGTAACAACATAATGACAAGTGCTTCAGTTTCAAATTCTTTTGTTCTTCTGTTATGTTTTGCTTAAAGTGGTCAAAAAGCTGGCTTTTTAAGGCACAGGAAAACATGTAAGCCTATGTTTAATTATACTGAAAAAAATATAATTTAGGGTAAAAGAATTTTAAAGTAAGAATCATAAAAGGATTGGGAGTAAAAAAAGTTAATTTTGATTCTCATGTCAAACAACAAAAATTAGAATAAAAAAAGTAATAGCTATAAGATATAAATTAAATAAGACACAACCTTTTACCTTCCTACCCCTTCTCCAAGATTAAAAAATGTGGGTGTCTGAACGTTGGCAGAAATAGCTAGAATGAATGAATGTATAAATTCAATCCTAACAACAAAGGAATGCTACCCATCCCATGTTAATCTTATCTGGACTTTTCATGATAGGTGAGTATATACAGAAAATGGAGGGGAAGGGGGAAGGGGGAAGGAGGTGTTTTTTATGTGGCTCCAGCTCCTTTTGTCTTCCTATCCAGTCTAACCACCTTGTAAAGCCAGGCAGAATCAATCTGAAGTTGTGGGCATAACTGGTTTCCTGGGATTATTATCCATGCTACTTTATTTCCTAGAGCCAGAACACTTAAGACTTAGGTGTATTTAAAAGATGTTGGACACGTGTATACTTCTCCCATTTTGAGTTTTTTAACAACGAATCAATCATGTATATAATGCCCATAGTTAGATCAAATGAGTGTGGGGCTCTTCAAAGTCTCCTGACAGATTACGTCAATAATAAAATACTATTATTTTTCCCTAATTAACAATTATAGCCACCTACCTGTCCTGGTTCACACTTCACAGTCCGTTCATTCTGCAGTTCTGCTAAAGACATATCAATTCTTCTGAAACAAAGATATGACAATAATTAACAACTGTAAATCACATATTGAAATGTTTTCATAACACTATATGACCAAATTTAAAGTAAAGGTGGTCTATTTCAGATCCCACCCAAGGAAATTTAGGTCACTGAAGTATACAAGGACTTTGCTATGAGACTGTTTTCATGACATGGCAGTTCTTTGGCAGGGACCTCCAGGACAGTAATAAAGTGAGGCAATGACACACTGATTTATTAATCCTTAGTCAGTCACACTAATAACTAATCACAGTTTAAATCTCAACTTCTGTGCTGATTCTAGTAGAGTTTCTACCCTAAAGTAACTTAGCCACATTGAATACTTGATCTGGCAAGTGCAATTAGACAGACTCTTGCCTGCCTTCAGTGCTGCCTCTATTTCTATCTAGAAGCACTACAACTTCAACTATATTCTGAATTCCTCACTAATGATTTCAGCAGGCAAATGATATAGAGAAATAAATAGAGAAGGAAGGTCTTCTGAGGTGACTGCAAAACTCTTTGATACTAGGCCCATAGTTTCAAAAACAAAACAAAACATCATTCCACCTGAAGAGATTATACTCTGCTTCTGAACAAGTCACTGAGATTATTGCTGTATGGTGTATATCCTTTCAAACTAACTTATAACTTAGAATATAATCTGCCTGCTTCTTTAGCCCTGGGACCCCCTTCTAATAGAAGGATAAGAAGAAAGAGGGCCAGAGTCAACATGAAGGATCAAATGCCAAAGGGCTTGCCACATGAACAATGGGATAAGGATATGTTTTCAAGAATCCAGTGACCACAACTCTACACTACTCTCACCCAACTTCAAGAGGGCTAATTTGGTCTGGCCAATGACAAACTATCACCTCAAACCCCTACCACCAATGAATTCTCACAATAAAATACAAGAAGGCACATGAAGTTGTGTAGTTCTATTCTTTTCCTGTCAAAGGAAATGTAACGAAGTACAGAGACCCAGAGTGAAAAACAAAAATGGGAGGAAGATACTCAGCAGCACTTTCTCCTGGATTTTATTCTTTTTGCATTTATTCCCATGAGTTAAATGGGAATAGTAATATTAAGTTATTTACCTGTGAATTTCTGGATCTGAATTCATTTTTATTTCATTTATATCAGGAACTTGTGTATCTTGCATTTTTGAGAAACGTTCATGTAGAGTAAGATCAGAAGATGGAAAATAATTTGCTGGAAAAAGATAAGTAGTTTTATCTTACTATACAACTGACTGCACTTAAAAGATTAAATATAAACATACAAAAATAGGGCTCTGAAAACAACAAAAAGAAATGTCTGTTTCTTCTTGAGATCATGAGATCTAAAACCTATCAGTGTCCAGAGCTGAGTAGGTACTCTATTTGATGAGTACTTCACCAATGAACTGGCAGTGCTCATGTGCTACCTCAATTCCAATCCAAACAAAATAAAACGTCCCCTTCTCATTATCCCACGGATCTGTAACAGATGTATATTACTACGACACATGCCTAAAGACTACCAAAGACTAGAGGGAGTAGTTGTCCCAAGAGAATATGATTGCTTTTCTTAAGCATGAAGACTATGCAGATCTAGGAAATAAAGACAAATCTAACTTTTTTTTTTCCCATCTTTAGATAGGTTTTGTCATACAAAATCCTAAAATTTGAATCCTAATGAAAAATACCAAATCTTCAAATGATTGTCTAGAATGAGGCACAGAAATAATGACATCTTAAAAGACATTAGTACAGCATATAGAATTTAAACAAAATCTAATCAATAATAGAGAACTTTAGATTGACAAAGATAATTTGTGCAGAAAGCCCAAAACAAGGGTAAGCTAGGTAGTGAAAGTGGATAGAGCACTGAACAGCGAATCAGGAAGACTCATCTTCCTGAGTTCAAATCTAGCCTCAGGATACGTACTAACTGGGTGACCTTAGGCAATAGTTTAAAAAACAAGACAAAATAAAAAATGGGGAGACACCCCAATTGCCTCAGTTTCCTCATTTGTAAAATGAGCCAGAGAAGGAAATGGCAAACCACTCCAGTATCTTTGCCAAGAAAACTCTATATTGGGGTCACAAAGAGTCAAACTGAAAAATGACTAAACAAAAGTCCAAAACGAGTTAAACTATTGTTACAAATTACCTAATTTAAGATCACATACAAATGCTATTCTCTTTTCTAAAAACTTCTCTTGCAAATATAGCATTTTCAGTTATAATCTTTTTAAATGGAAGTAAAAAAGAAAAAAGGTATCTCCTCTAAATGCTAATAACAAAATGCTGTTTCAGCACATTTTCCCAGAACTCAAACCACTCTGGAACCACTGACCCAATATCCCTGCTATCACTAGCTACCTCTCATCCCAAGATCTAACCCCATATTCTATCTTAGAGGATGACAAAGTAAAGAAGCCTAGAGTTTGTCACTATTAGTATGAGTAAGAGGAGGACTATTAGAATCAGTACTCTTATCTGTCTTACAATACAAACACATACATAATGTATTGGCTTAGTATCAGGTAAAAAGGCTTAATTTTATTTTTAAAAATGATCAACTGAAATAATTATTTTTTCATTTATGCAAAATTCGTGGAGAATGAGCTTTGTTCCGTTTAATTTCTCAAATGACTGAAATATAACACTAGAATTTAATAAAACTTCTAAAAACCAAGCTGCATCAACTGACACAGTGCAGTTTTCTAACCAAAGAAAATAGTGCAAGGTTGAATTTCTTCTTTTTTTATTTGGTGAGGCAATGAGGGTTTAAGTGATTTGTTCAGGGTCACGCAGCTAGTAAAGATCAAGTGCTGAAAGTCACATTTGAACTCGGGTCCTCCTGACTCCAGGGCTGGTGCTCTATCCTCTGTGACACCTAGCTGCCCCCTGAAAATTTTTCTTTTAAAGTAAAACTAAAATAAAAATTTTGCTTCAATCACTGTGTCTGATCCTTCTAGTGTTTAATGTTAGTTTTGTTTAGATGACTTATGGAATTATGGCTGAAATAAGTAACACATCCCACTGCATTTTTTCTTCTTTTTTTAAAGCAATTGGGGTTAAGTAACTTGCTCAAGGTTACATGGTCAGTCATTATTTACGTGTAGGTGCTCATTTTCTGAGGCTGGGACCGATCCCGGGTCATCCCGACTCTGGGGCTGGTGCTCTTACTCATTGTGCCACCTAGCCGCCCCCCTCCACATTTCTTTTTAAAGATGTTTTTCTTTCCCAGACATGTGATTTCACTAATATAGGGAATTCTCAGTGAGGCAATTCCCTCAACCAGTGCTTATCAGCAACTTTTCCAGGGACCGGTGAGGGGTTAAGACATGGGATCAATCAATAATTTATTCATCCAGGTCTTCCTGAGTGTCTTTCATATATACATGTAACACACTAAGCTATAACACATAACTCTTATATATACATATAACCCCTCTCCTTTTTAACAAAAAGGACTAACATAACTGAATCTATTTTTGATAATTTAGGATTATCAGTGAAAAGGCAACATAGTAGAAAAAAGCATAAGACTTAGAATTAGGAGAGACTTAGGTTACAATAGGCATTATGATAAAATAAAAAATACTGGCTCCAATCAGAGGACTTGGGTTCAAATCCCATCTTCGATATGGACATTGGCCTCAGTTTCCTCTTCTATAAAATGAAGAGAGAATGGACTAGAAAACCTTTAAGTTTCCTACTAGCTTTATATTTATTAACCTATGAACTTTGATCCTGCCTCTGATCCTTACTATGTGTGATCAAAAACAAATCTTTCACTAACTATAGCCATCTACATCAATTTATAGTCACTGCCCTGACCACCTCCCATGCTCTGTCAGCTCCCTTCTAATCTGGCTTCCGAACTCAGCCCTTGAAACCCTTCTCTCCAGGACTATCAAAGATCTAGTTTCTAAAACTGATAAACTTTTCTTAGTACCCGTCTTTTCAAACTCTTCATAGCTTCTGACAACTCTTGACCATGCTGGGCTACACTTTCTCCCCTTGATGTCTGTAATATTGCTCTCCTGGTTCTCCTAGTCTCTAACTGTACTTGTTCCGTCTTTACAGTATTACCACACCATCTATCTCCCATTGACTAATAGTGCATGTCTCTCACATCTCTGTCCTGAGTGCTATAGATGGTCAACTGCCAGCTACATGTTCCCATCTGGATGTACCAAAAACATCTGTAACTCAAAACATCTAAGAGTCCTCCTTCCCTACTGTCACAAACCCAGCTCTGCTCCCTAAAACTTCCTTCATTGTGATAGGGCCACCATCATCCTCGCAGTCTACATGAGCAATCTAAAATCATCTTAATTTCTTCTCTTCCAAATCCTCACCAATTGCTACACCTTTTCGGCTGTCTCTCCAACATCTCAGACCTACCTTCCATTCTCCATTTCTCATACAAAACCTTATTACCTCAACTATCAGAATAGCTTACTAATGTTATTGTTATTCCTGCTTCCAGTGTCTTAGTTCTCCAATTCAGGTGCTACAAAACCACCAAAAGAGTTTTCATAAGCTTCAATAAGCTCCCTATTATGTCTGAGACAAAATACTAACTCCTCACCTGGGCACTCAAATCCTTTCATCTGGCTCTTGTCTACCTTTCTAAATTTATTTCATACTATGCCCTTCCTTAACATACTCTAGCTAAATTGCTGTTTCTCCAGATTTGGCACCCCATCTTCTGCGACCACCCAGACCCTCCTCTCTTCATCCTCTTACACCTCAAGTCTTAGAATGTTTAGCTTCCTTTACAGCTTATCTCAGGTATCCTCTTCTATGGGAAGACTATACTAATTTCCCAACTGTTAGTGAGCTTTCCTTTTTGAAATAACATTTTATTTACTTACCTGTATAAATGCATCCTTCCAGGAAAAGGTAAACTCCTTGAGGACAGAGATGGTTTTTCATTTTGTCTTTGTATCCCTAGCATCATGCCTTGCACAAAGTAGGTACTTAATAAATGTTCAGTGAATGAGTACCTTCAATTTCATTAGTAATAAAATGAAAATAATACTTGTATTACCTACCTCACATGGTTGTGACAATGAAATAACATGCAAAAGTTGCTGTCAGCTACTAGTAATTTCATCATTATTAATGAAAACACATTTATAAAGTTCCACACATCAGGCACCCTGCTAACCAAAGGAACAAATACAAACAAGCAGGAGAATCCCTGCCCAAGATTGCATTCTAATAGGTAAAGCCAATACGGAGTTGGGGAGCAGAGGGAGCATTTGTGTGGGGTAGCTTGGTTTGGAATGGCGAGGAATCTCATGTAAGCCTGGGTTCCTAGCAGGGTAAGATAGTCATCTATCAAAGCCAAGTAACTTGGGACAGAGTGCAACTTCCAATGGCAACAGGATTATAAATAACAAATTTTTTGTACTGTAATATACTTAAGAGTCAAACTTCTATATCTTTACATTTTTCTCCTTCTTGTCTTTCCCCATTCTCCCCACAATGTCTCTCAGCTATTAATTCTTGCTTATTTTGTGTGCCCATCTCCATCATCCCTGCCCTCCCAAACCATTCTGATTTCCAGCTTCTCATCTGTTTTGAGATGGAAAATCAGATAATCACGCTTGCTAAAATCCTATGTAAAATGTGGAAAATCAGTCTCTGTAGGAGGACTTGAGGGACTACCCTTTAAACAAAATACATGGTTTTAGCATGTGGATTTAGCAATATCTACATTGGCTGAAGGCTTTTTATTCCTTTCTTTCTGGTTCTAAGTTCTGGGTTCTTGGCTAAGTGGCCCGCAGAAAAAGGAGGGGGCCAAAGTTACATATACCAAGTACATTCATGTTTTTTAAATTTTTACTTTCAAAGAATATGCATTTTGGGAGCTCTGTGATATGGGGTAATTGCCTACCATATATATATTTCTTACTGGTTTTTGCACAGTTAGAATATTGGAGGATAACAATAATTAGCAGTATAAAGACTCATTACTTTGAGTGAATATGTGCCAGACTGTATAACTTCACGAAAGCCAACAAATATTCCCTGTTTTAGTAAGAGAATATAACATGCACTAACCTTTAACTTGATGGATTATTGTGATGATTTCCTGAGTAAATTCTCCTGATGGTTTGTTTTCGACATTTTGTGTTGTGGAGTCAAGATGTTCAAACACTGGATGGAAGTTTTCCTTTTTCCTGCCAACAGCAACCAAATCATGTGACATCTGTTTCTCTGTGGAAAGGCTAAAAGCAGCCCTACAATAATTTGCATCTATATTTAACTAAATTTGAAACTAGTTTTCTGATCAAAGAACTTGTTTTTTAAAACTAAGCAAAAAGTTTCTGTTATAACAAAAAGATCTTCCCTTATGATAAACATTGGTCATTATGTCATAAAAGAAAGATAAAGAATTGGGAAAAATTGAACTAGAAAATTTTTCTTGGCTTATTTCTTTAAGGAGATCTCACCAATACTTTCTACTTATAAGATAACATCTCATTAAATAAGTTTTATTGCCAAATGAAAAAATCATATAAAGTAATTAAAAGATTCAACTACAAATTTTAGTTCTGAGTTTCCTGCTTTCAAATTCTGGTTCAATTTCAGCCACTTTGCATAATATCTTGAAAATAATTAACCAATTTAAATAGGCTTTTTTTCTTTTCCAATAGGCTTTCATAAAGTACCTACTATGTGCAAGATGTTGGGGAAACAAAAACAAAATATAAACAGTTACAGTCCAAGCATCTAGCAGGGTATTGAGAGCAAAAAATATGTACTCTTACAAATAAATACAAAATACATACAAATGCTAAGTAATAAGTGGGGAAGGACAGAATATTAACAATTGGGGAAGTGGTTAGGCAGGCCCCACGTTGGAACTGACACTTGAACTGAGCTTTGACCTCCAATATCAGAAGTGAGGAAGGTGAGCACTCAAGGGATGAGGGACAGCATTCAACGCAAAAATGGCTGGTTACTGAAAGTACATCATAGGAGTATAATGTGAAACCAGTCTAGAAAGCTAAGATTATTGTACTGGAAAAGCCAGATTATGAAAGGACTTTGAGTACCAAAGAAAATAATTTGTATTTTATCCCAGAAGCAATAGGAAACCCCTGACACTTCATCCTAAGGAGACACAATCATACCTTGGCTTTAAAATTTTCAATTTGGCAACTCTGTGGAGGATGGATTAGAGTGGGCAAAGATTAGAGGCAAGGACACCAATCAAAAGACTTGGAATAATGCAGGCAAAAGCAGATGCATGCCTCAACTATTATATAGAGTATGAATGGAAAGAAAGGAACAAATGTATAAAATATTTTGAGGTAGAACCAACAAAACTTGTCAACTGACACGACGTGGGAAATGAGAGCAAGTGGAAACACCTGGCTGACTAGAAAGATGAAGGTACTCTCAAAAAAATTTGTAAAGAGGGATGGAATTGGGGGGAGAAAAGAATCTTGTTTGGAACATAATGAGTTTAACAAATCTATGGCTTTTGGAGATATGCAACTACACACATTTTATTTTTAAAGTAACATTTCTAATGTTATTTCTTTGACAAAGTTCATTTAAAAATTTACACAATCTTCTTTAGCAACTGGAGGGAATCTATTATAGCCATTTAAAAGAAATTCCATGAGAATTTAATTTGATTACCTCTGAAAATTATCAAGAATATTCTGCTGGTTTTGAAAGTTTCAAGATTATCATAAAATATCTACTGATCACAATTCCCTGATTAATATAACCCCAAGAAATTTTTTTTAAATTTGTGTCCCTAAAGTCTGGACACACAAGAAATTTCATTAACTATGCATATTTCAAGAAATGAAATGAATGAAATTTTTAACATTTTATTTAATTAGCATAAATGAGATTTCATAGGAAGACATAGGAGACACATAGAAAACCTAATAAATTAAATTAATATGGAAAATAGTCCCCAATAGCTAATGAAAGCTTTTATTCCATTTGAAATTGTCATGGCTAAAATTTATGCTAATTAAATGTTACTGAAAATTTTATTCATTTCATTTCTTGAAAATGCATAGTTAAAGTCCTGTGTGCAGACTTTAGAGACACCCTATAGTTAATTTTTAAAATAGCAACAAGTGAACAACCTCAGTTGTAATCAAGATGGAAAATTTACTCTTCCTGATAAGTTAATGACAACTGTAAAAATTCTACCTGGTAATGTAAGTGATACTTACAATCACTTCATAGACTTGAGTTTTAAACTGTAATAATTTATTCACAGGTGTCTAAAAAAATGAAAAAAAGTTTGGGGAAGCCACCTCAATAAATTTACTTATGTAGAAGAAAACTGTGACTATTAGGATTCATGAAGTTACCTGTACTTTCCTCTGTACATGACTTAAAAGGTAGGAGGGCATCAAATAACAGCCATCAAGTGAAGGATGCGTATATATAGGACAAACGATATCTTCTGAATCAAAAAACTATGTGGCCTAAACAAAGGTTATTTCTTTTGCAAAACTTCACTGGAAGGCATATGGTATCTTCTTAAAACTTAACTGTCGGGGCGGCTAGATGGTGCAGTGAATAGAGCACTAGCCCTGGAGTCAGGAGGAACTGAGTTCAAATCCAGCCTCAGACACTTAACACAAAAACTAGCCGTGTGAGCTTGGGCAAGTCACTTAACCCCCAACTGCCCTCCAAAAAAACAAAAAGCAAAAAAAACCCCCCAAACTGAACTGTCCTAGGAAATTTGGGATGTAAGCTAGCTGTATGAACATGGCATCCTCATCTCAATTCAAAGGTGTGGTTAGTAAACAAGTTTTACTACCAATGTGTTTTGCACTAAAAATAGATCTATTAAATTATTAAATATTAAAGACTACAAAAATATGTGAAAAATTAAATAGAAACACCTAGTTAGGTAACTAATCCTTTAATGTTATAAAATTATTGTTTAATCTTACTCCTTTCCTCATTATCAGCCAAAGGTCTATGGTTTGCCACAAAAGGAGATGTTCACACCAATGTGCTACAGTTTCTGAAACTAATTCCAAGAGGGATTCAAAAAATGTTTTAGTGAGGGCAGCATTGTTAGAATAAATTTAAAGGGAGTGTTGCTGATGTGAGTAATTTGAAGAGGATAAAAATCATCTGAATGTATTAATTCAGGCACAGTGCTAAGTCATTACTTAAAAATATCAGGTCAGCAAGGATTAGTATGGAATAAAGCAAAATGTCTGACTGGGGACTATATGAAAAATTTTGAAAATCTGGACTCAAATTTCTAGGCAAACAAGCTTATTTTCTGTCTGGTTATGAATCATCAGTTAAGTTTGTCTTCTACTTGGTAAAAAGCACTAAACATGAACTATTTATTATTTGGTAAATGCAGAGATTTCACTACACAGACACTAGAATTATACCCAATCACCCAAAAAAGAGAAATGTATTTGATAGTTCTCAAATAAAAACTGAGAACGAAAAAAAAAAATGCTATCAAGATCGGGCCTGAGGTTTGGGTACAGCTCAGTATCTGAAACTCCTACAATATTTCTTCAACTATAAGATTTGCTTTCTTTTGCAAAACAGCTTTATCTAGCTTTCTGTTTATCCATAAGACAAGAAAAAAAAAAACAAGGAGGCACTGAGAAATAGGGAGTTTAAAAGGGAAAGGCAAAGCCTTTTTCCTGAAGTTAAGTTTTAAGTTCTAACTACAGAATTTATTGCCCTTGACAATACAGCTCTAGATGCTTCCTAAAGTTTTTTAACTTACAACTTAACTTCAAGGAAAAGGTTCCCTTTCCCTTTTAAAGTTCTCTATTTCTCAGTCTCAGTTTCTTTTCCTGATTTGGGGATAAACAGAAAAAGATTACATATCAGCATAAAGCCACTGATCTCTGTGAATACCTGCAGTTATTGTTTCTTCGATGAGAAAGGAGTCACTTTCTCATTCTTCTACTTAATTCACTCTAAGTCTCCACCTGCCATTTCCTGTCTGCCCATTATACATTTAGCCATGACTCTCATAGAACATTAAGAATTGCAAAGGAAAAAAAAAAGTTACAAAGGACAAGTACCATCTAGTACACGAAAGGGACAGTTTCAGAGAAACCTGGTAAGAATTGGTATGAATGCAGGGTGAAATGAGCAGAGCCAGGAGACTAATTTATACAATAAATTTTAAAGACAAAGACTGAAAGACTTCAGAACTCTAATCAATACAACAACCAACCACACTTCCAGAGAGATGATGATTACCACCTCCTGACACAGTAGGGACTGAGGGTGCAGAATGATACAGTATTTTAGAAAATGACCAATGCAGGATTTTTTTTTTTTTTTGCTTGATACATATCTGTTTCAAGCGTTTTTGGTTTTTGTTTTTTCCCCCCAGAAAGAAGAGTTGAGGAGAGAAAATATTTGTTCATTGAAAATCTAGTATAAACAATCCCCTTATTTTACAATTGAGGAACTGTGTCCTAAGAGGTAAAGTCAGTTGTCTTAAGTCACACAACTAATTGCTGACAGAGTCAAGTTTCAAACCTAGGTTTTTAGGATGGTACAGTGAAAAAAGCATTGGATTTAAAGCCAGAAGATCTGGTTAGAATCCCAATTCTAGAAGTTACTAGTTGTGTGATCTTGAACAAGGTATATAAAAGTCACCTCTTTGGGCCCAGGTGGATTTCCTTACCCAGCATTATCAATGAAATCTCAGAATCCATTAATAACTTAATAAGAATCCTCCATAACACCTCCCTCTCAACCCAACAAATGGTAATCCTGCCTTCTCTTAAAGACCTCTACCACCCATAGCAACTGTGGACAGCTCTAATACAATTAATCAATTTAACAAAAAATTAATGTTAAATACCTATTAGATGATCTGCTAAGGTCCCTGCAACTTTAAACCTTTGATCCCATGATTCAAAAGCCAAGCTTTTCCCACCGCACTATTAAGCATCCAATCGTCTCTCAGCAACCATCACTAAAACACAGTGATTTTATTGAATTTAAAACTTGTTCTCTATATCAGAGTAAAAAAAAAAAATCACAACCAATCTTAACTTTTAGAAACATTTCAATACAAAATAGGGTTTTAAACAGCAATTTACTAATTTCTTAGAAAGGCTAGGCTCCTTGTCAAGAAGCCAAAAATTGCCTCAATCCACATAAAACCTAAGAATAATTATTCTGTGAAAAACTGAGAGCTTACCCTAGTAATTTGTTAAAAATAACCAAACCTTTTGCTCCTCTCAAAAAAAAAGAGCATTGTGATCCAAAACTACATTCAACAATTAAAAATTCATTTTTAAATTATGAGATTCAAATTAACTTATTCTAGAATCTGGTGACTGTCAAATTTTGAATGAGAAAAACAAATACTCTTGCTAGACTATGATCTATTTTTTTTTTTTTAGAAGATATAATAAAAATACACATTAAGGCTGCTATGGTAAAAGCAACCTGGAATCCTTCCAAGAACAAACCTATTATACTTCAGTACAACTTACCCTTTTTCTAATCTAATGTTTATAAAATAATTTAGTAAAATTATTAGTAAAAATTATTTAGAATTACTAATTAGAAATAATTTAGTAAAAAAACATACATACCAATAATTATCTGATCTATATGTAATTTTCATCTGCTTTTATTATTCATAAAAAATAATACTATTGAAGAGAAGCAGCAAGCAGGGCAACACGCATAGGCCAGAGGAGCACCCTTTGCCAATCAGGGAGATGCTATAGTATTCCTCTCACTGGATTTAGCCAGACCCAAGGAGGAACAGGCAGGGTGACCCTTCTTGGGCAGGTAACAAATCCTAGGAGACTGTAAACATACTTATTCATCTCCTATTCTATGGCTAATAAACTTCTATTCTTTGTTCTTACCCTATTACTGCTGGTCATCTAGGAGCAAATTATCCCCAATCCCTACCTCCCACTATTTCAACCTCCCCTGTCTCGATTTACTCTACACAATACCCAATAGGTATCCAGCTCACCCCGGAGTAAATAAACATCTCCTCATCCCAGATTATTTTATCCTCCTGCCTTCCCCTATGGTCACGTAACCACTAGTGATTCACTTTTGAGGTATCTATCTTCACTCACATACCACCTTCTACATGAAATCTTTCCTGATCACCTGAACTAATGCTTTCCTCCTCTCTGCCTTGTTATTTATTTCTATTTATTCTCTTACATTTAGACTGTCTACGTATGTCTGTGTATGTGTGTGTGACACACTTGTCATTTCCCTATTTTAACGTACACTCCTTGAGAGCCGGAATTATTTCATTTTTTGTATATATATTTCTACCACCTAGCACAGGGCCTGAAACAGAGTAGGTAATCATTAAGTCTGTTGATAACTGACTCATCTGAACAGGCAGCCCAAAGCTGCCTTCTATAAAACAAGAAACAGTATGAGCTATAAATGGTATTATTTTTAAGTACATACCTACAGTTTTTTTCCCTTTCCAAGATCATATTTTAGAGATGCAGTATGTATAAGGGTGTTATATTCTTACTAAATGGAGTATACATTATGATTTGCATCTATCTACTCTAAATTAGAAGATGTTAAAACTTAGTAGAATTAAGAGGTAAATCTAAAATAAAACTTCACACAAAATAACAAAAAACTGCTCCTTTTAAGATTGTAGAATTAGTATTCAAACAACAGAAACAAACGTCTCAAAGACTAAAATACAGCCAAAAGAACTGGTTCTAATATAAGCCTGCCAGCCTCTATCCTATGTGTCCCCCAACCCCATTAGCTGAAATTAGCTTTTTTCACTAATGATCTTCTGGAATATTAAATATAGCTTAAATAATAAGTAAACAAAATGCAAATAGTATACTTAATTTCATCTGATATGTTACTTAATACCAAAAAGAATTAGGCTAGGCACCACTAATACAGATATATTCCATACGTGTAGGAAATTTACATTCTAAAAAACCACAAGGATAGCATAAAATTTTTCTTTTCACTATTTTCTTTTTTATAGGAAAAAAATTTTTTAAAGGAAATAGGGAGAAATGAACTTGTTAAGGGTGTTAAAATCAATTCAAATGCATTTAACAGTTGATCATTTTTCTACCTCTTTTAATCATACAAGAATGCCTGGAGATATTTTATATATTGACATTTAATTACACAAAAGAAGGTGATAATTCATGCAAATTAGGAGAAGGTTTCAAGATAGGTAAATGGAAAAGGGGAAGAGTTGATATAAGATCTAGAAACCCAAAGAATTAATGATATCTCCATTAAAGATTCGTCTGGAAAAGGATTCTTTAAAATAAACTTGACCATACTGTGTTTTTAAAAGATAAAATGCATAAATAATAGAACAAAGCTGCCAACAAGCAGCCATGCACAAAAAAGTATTTTTCTGCTCTCCTCTCCCCCCCCTTTTATTTGTTTCTATTCATTTAAAGTTAAACAGGATTATAATTTACCCTTTGGATGTCTACAAAGGCAGTCTTAAAACGTTTTAAAGCAGTGTTCTATATTTTAGTCCAACTTTTCTGAGACCCTTTCTTCACAGAATTAAGGGTTCCTCCCTTCCCTAATTCAAGCACGTAATACTCTGAAGTTGATTTTTCCCTTATTTCAAAAATCTTCTATCAGTCACTTGATGGGTGATTTAGTCTATGTTATCCCAATTAACATGACCATTTTATGCCTTTTATATCTAACTGATTAAGAAAGAGCAAATGAAATAAAAAACCAAATCCATTTCTAGGATTTCTCAGCATTCTTTGGGCAGTTAGGTCTTAATATTTAATTCAATTAAAATCTCTTTTGATTTAAGGCTGGATCTGAAAGTAAATCTAATTTAGTTCCTTCTGGCTAAGTAGGAGTAAGTAGGAAGTCCAAAGGAATAACTTAGGGTCTTTTTTCTCCCACTATAGTCACTTACTCCCCCTGGAAAGAATCTTTTTGGTTTTAATGTTTGTTGTTTTTTTGGAGGTATGGTAAGGTGAGGAAGAGTGATAATAGAAAAGTCAATCTAGCCCCACTTAACCCCTTACAAGACCTATTCCCTAGGGGAGGCTAGCACCGGACCTGGAGTTAGGAGGACCTGAGTTCAGATCCGACCTCAGACATGCAACACAAAAACTAGCCCTGTGACTTTGGGCAAGTCACTTCACCCCAACTGCCCTCCAAAAAGCTGGGAAAAAATAAAGACCTATTCCCTGGCACTCTCTGGGTAAAAAAAGCAGAGTCCATCCTGCCAGCTTTTTTCAAGCTCCACAAAATTTCAGGTCCACTACTACAGAACTAATTCCTCTACTTCTTCCCTTCTCTGACTGAGCCTCCAATACCCAAAATCTCAACCCAATTCTTCCCCTCTCCCCACCTCACTAAGTCAGATAAAAATTATTTTCATGGATACTTGACATAATTTTAAGATGTATTTGTTATTTTTCTGTAAATACAGAAAGGAATCTCATGACTCCTTTAACATCTTTACCTGTAATTAAGAGGGTTCTAACAAAGGCTATAAGGAGCTGAGAAAATCAGCAAAATTTACAGTTTTTATAACTGATATGTAGTTGTTGTTGATAAGCCACCACCATCATTACAGGACTTTCTGAAAAATCTGCTCATCTACTTTTTCATAAGCCAAAAGTAAAGATTAAGCAAAAAATTTTAGTAGACGTCAAAGAAAAGCAGAGAAAAGATAAATACCTGTACTTATCTATTGTCTTCTTCATATCCACTTTAACTGTAAGCAATTTCTTCTTCAGACTGACATTCGAAGATTTCCCATTTGAATGTCTATGTGTATCATGCTGGCTACTGGAATTATCTTGCTCTTTTTTCAAATCAATTTCTTTCTTTACTCTTTCCTTCAGTTTGTTATTAAAGAGTCTCATATCAACATCATTTTTATAAGGATTAACACAGGCACTACAGGCCTTCTTAGGATATTTTAAAGTATCAATGCTCCCTTCCTCAGTCTCTCTCACTCTTCCACTACTACTAAAACAATCTAACTCTCGATTTAGAGAACCCTTTGGAGAACTGTATTTTCGTTCTTCTTCCTTGGAATACTTCTGTGTTCTTCCATTAGAAAAGGACTGTTCCTCATCTGAGTGCTTATAATGTTTGTGTCGATAGCCATAGGATAACTTTGCTAACGAATTATCCTCTAGGTACTCCCTTTCCGCAGATCGATAGATTTGGGGTTCAACACTCCTTTGTCCTTTCTTCTCTTGGTAAGATGGGAAAGAGTGTTCCGGCTTCCACTTAGGATTCCTGGATGGCTCTCTGCTTTCATATCTTTCCATGTCTTTAGTTCTTTTTGACGTGTGTCCATATTCTCTGAAATCACCATCCTCAGGATACCTGTGTTGACATAAAGCAGTTTACACTTGCACTAGAGAGAAGAAAGTGAGAATTTATATGTGTAGAATGTTGTACAGAATGGCCTTAAAAGCAGAATGGAGAAGTTAACCTATAATCCACAAGCCTGTGCAGAGAGGCACAAAGTAATTAAAGAAAAATAATAATCCTTTTAAAAATATTCTAGCCATCAACATGATTTACCTTAAAGATAAATACTTCAGAACTCCCAAAAGCCCATAACAAAATTACAATTTTAAAAAATGTTTTAGACAAAAGCCTTTCAAGGTGGTTCTCTTCAACTATAATGTAAAAAAACTATTTTTCGCTGGAAGCTTTACACTACATTACCCAGGTTTAGTGTTTTTCCTGTACCTCTTCTGAAAAGAGCTCCTTGTCACAATTTCTTCAGGACCTCTACGAGGTGACTGAGCATATTTGTCGTCCTGTATCCTCTGGTACCTCAGCTCATCTTCATTCCACTTTCCTTCAAATTTAAAAAAGTCTGCTGATCTATGAAAAGGCTTTACTTCTTTTCCAATTCCAGTAAATCTGGTATCATCAGGCACATACCTTCCTTGCACTTTTTGTGAAGAATAATGCCATTCATGTTCTTTGTAGGGTGGTATATCTGAATATTTGGAAAAATAATGAAATTTTCGACTATCACCCCTTTCTGGTGAATATCCCCGATGAGGCTTATACATGTAAGTATCTTCTAAAGAATTCCTCCTTACACTTGGGGAAGGTGATCTGTGCTCATAAATTCTGTGATATACATTTCCGTGAGAGGAGATCCTTGCATCATTTTGTTCATATTTCTCACTGTCCATTCTCCAAGGCATGGTCCTTTTGGGATCCTTCCTGAACCCCTTGTAGTCATAGTCATAATTGCTATGGGGATATCTCTGTCTGTAGTGTTCAGAATTCCTAAATTCTGGTGATAAAGACCTGTATTTAAACAAAAAGAGAAAAGGTGATTCTATGTTAAGAGAAGTAGAATAAAGCGTCATGTTTTTAACTCTTCTAAAAGCATTTGAAATCAACCCTGTGAATTTAAGCTACCATAGACAAAGCTGAGGATTTTCAAAGTTAGAATTTATAATTACAGGCAGCTAGGTGGTGCAGTGAATAGAGCACCAGCTCTGGAGTCAGGAGGACCTGAGTTCAAATCCAGCCTCAGACACTTAACACAAAAACTAGCCGTGTGACTTTGGGCAAGTCACTTAACCCCAACTGCTCTCCAAAAAGGAAAAAAAAGGATTTATAATTACTTGATTATACTCTCAACCTTCCCTTAAATAATCTCATGCCTCCTCAAATTCCATAAAAACATACATATACACACAAGCACCTTTTGTCAGTGTGATTATGCCAAAATTTTAGGTAAGCAAACACCGAGCACTCACACACTCATACACATAAAATATATTTTTGTATTTCTTCAGTTTCATCCTATATAAAGCCACTCCTCTAAGTAGACCAGTACAGTAAAAAAAAACAAGTGAGGTTTTTTGCGTGCTGATTTTTAAGAAGCCTCTATATTAAGGCAAAGCCTTACCATAAATTATTGACACTATGCCTCAAAATTATATTTTGATAAATTTATGTTTTATTTTAAATGTTACTTCAAGTGAACATTTTCTGTCTTCAACTGAGTTTTTATGCCAATGGGCTGATTATTGAACACGCTATTTGAGGATGTTACGATCAAGTAGGAAGTGAAATTTATTTTAAAATACTCAAGATAGCAAGATTATAGCCAACAAGATAAGTATATTCACAGAATGAGCTTCAAAAAACTATCCATAAATTTCTATAGTCAGGATTAGAAAAGAGTTGACTAAGTGATGGCATAACAATACCAATAACTATGAAGAAGGGATTCTTGCACTGAGCGGAAGATTAAACAGGAAACCACATTTTGCTAAAGGTGGATTTTTTTTTTTGCTTTTTGGAAGGCAATTGGAGTTAAGTGACTTGCCCAAGGTCACACGGCTAGTAAGTGTTAAGTGTCTGAGGCTAACTTTGAACTCAGGTCCTCCTGACTCCAGGGCTGGTGCTCAATTCACTGCGCCACCTAACCGCCCAATGATCCATTTATATATTTTTTGGACATGGCTAATGCAGAAACTTGTTTTTCTTGACTTTTCATATTTATTACAGAGGTTTTTTCATCTCTCCCTCCCACACTGGGGATAGGAATTTTTTGTTGTTGTTGAATGAAAAAAAATTAAATTTAAAAAAATTATTAATGTTTAGTGGGCACTACAAATTTTTCCAGAAGGCAGCAGGGCATAATGGAAAAAATATTGAGTTCATACTCCAGCTTTCACACCAACTAGCTGTGACTAATGCAAAGTCAATTAATTGCCCTGAGTCTGATTTCTAAACTATATACAATGAAGGTGTTGGACAAGGCCGTGCTTATAAGTTTTTTCTAGCACTAACACCACTGTGCATCCTTTCTTTTATTGGTGCTCCCTTCCACAGTGAGAGACTGGTCCTAAACTATAAAACACTAACTGTTTTAACTGATATCAGCAGTTCATACCCCATGTTATACAGAGAAAAGTGGTTAAAGTGGCTATTAATTAAATCAAAACTCTTAGCTTCTGTCCTTTTGATCCTTCATTTAATTATAAAATTCATTTATACTTATTACTCATTTATACTCATTTATTACATTCATTTAAGTATAAAAGGTCTCCTATTAAAATGAAGTATTCTGTATAATAAAGTTAATTTCTATTTCCCAGCAGATTGCTCATAGCAGTGGTGCTCTCTTGACCTAGTTATGAAATTTCTACATATACTGCTTACAAAAATCTATGAATTCCAATGTTTTTGGTGACCTTCCTAAAGCACAGGTCATTCCTTGCCCATTCAAAAAATTCCATCCCTATTACCTCAAAAATAGAATATAAATCATATTTTGCTTTTTAAGCTCTTCAGAAACAGGTCCCTTTCTATCTTTCCAGTTTTATCTCCCTCCACATACTCTTTGATCCAGCAACACTGATCTTCCTGATGCTGTTCTCACAAAATACTCCAGCTCTAGGCCTTTTTACTATCTCCCATGTATAGAATGCTCTTCTCCTCCTCATCTGTCTCCTGTTTCTCTCAAGTCTCAGCTCAAATACTACCTTCTACAATAGGACATTCCCAGGACCCTTCAATACTATTGCCTTCCTTCTGAGATTACCTTTAATTAATACTCTGTTATAAATCCTGTGTCTACATAGCTGTTTGCATGTAATTTCTCTCCTTAAAGGAACTAGTCCCCCAAAGAAGGAAATAAGAACTGAAAAGAATGATTTGTCCAAGTTCACAGGTGGTTATGGTAGTAAAGCTAGAATTTCAACCCAGGCCTCTAGTTTCAAATGCAGTTAAGTACCCTTTTTACTTTTTCCCATTTCAAACTTCCCAATCAATCTGCAGTCTGTTTGTTTTTTTAAAGAAAGTAAGCAAAGAAATACTCCAGGATTTTTAAGCAATTCACTAAAATAGGCTAATGCATATCACACATTTCCCCCCCTTTCCCCAACTGCATTCATAGCACTTTTCACTTCTTAATTCTAAAAGGCAATCACACCTAAATTTCATCTCCCACAGGCCAGAAATGATATTAAACAGGTAAATCATTAATATTAGCACATTCCATTACAATAATCTGTACATTCATTCAAACAGAATTTTACCCGTACCAGTTTACTTAAGCTATAATGCATCACAACTTTAACTAAATTAACACTGAATTTCATAAAGAAGGAAACATTTACCTCTGTTTCCACCTAGGTGATCTGGACCGTGATCTTGCCATCTTTTGACATGTGTACCACGATCCACTTTTTAAACTGCAAAAAAAATCATCAGTAAGATCCACAGACAACAATGGATTATATATGGCAAAAACAGTATGGCTGCCAACAACTGCTAGAAGTACAGCCGGGAAGCACCTCAAATCATTTAGTCCACTGCCTGCTTCATACACATATGGAAAATAAAGTCCCCAGGGAAAATAAAATCCCCAGAAAAGTGACTTCCCCAAGAACATGGGGGTGTTAAGTGCCCAAAATCACAAAATTTCAAAGTTAGAAGAGACTTTCAAGGCCAAACATTCTTAACCTGGGATTCTGTGCACTTTTAACTCTGTTTTAGCATAAACGGTTTCCTTTGTAATCCTATGTAGTTCATTATTTTGTTTTATGTTATTATGTTTTCACATTGGGTGAAAAGGAGTCTGAAGGCAATACATGACTACAAATGGGGTCCATGATACAAACAAGGTCAAGAATCCCTCAATCTAGTCCAATTTATGCAAGAATAGCAATTCTTTCTCCTCATCTTTACTTTCTTGGGGAATGAAGATTCCTGTGGAAAATGGATAATATTAATCAATAACATAAAACTAAAATATGATGCTCTATCTATAGCACTGATTCATTTTAAAAATTTCCATTTTAAATACAAAATGATGAGCTCTGATACTGGTAAATTAGGATTCCAGCTTCTGCACACAAAGCCTTCCTTTTCTATTCCAAGGTTAATCCATTTCAAAATGCCAAAAAAACCAATCAAACAAAAAAACCCCACATTTTTTATTAATGTGCTTCAAATTAGGAGAACAAAATTTTTATCTTTGCCACTTATTAAAAAAATGTACATTTCTGGGGCGGCTAGGTGGCGCAGTGAATAGAGCGCCGGCCCTGGAATCAGAAGGACCTGAGTTCGGAGCTGGCCTCCGACACCTAATCCGCACAAACAAAAACCTAGCCGTGAAAAAAAAATGTACATTTCATAAAAACCAAAACATTTTCCAAAGTAAAGTTGATATTTTTCCCTGCCCAAAAAACTGCATTTCCAATTTAATAAGCTAGAGTATTCTCAGAATTCATTCTTCTACTGCCTGTGAAAAGTTCAAAAGCTAGGTTAAAGAAAAACAACACCCACAGATAACTATAGTACTTACAGAAAATGAGAGGTGAGAAAGGATGCTTCTCCCACTCCCCAAAAAGGAATCCCTACTACCAGATCTCAAACTAAACTACAAAGCAAAAATCATGAAAAAGATTTGGTTGCAGTTATAAAAGAGAACTCAAAACCAACCTAGAAGGGGGTAGTACCGTTGAACCCCCTCAACTACTCCAAAAAGTACCAAATCAAGTCCCCATCAGGAAATTCTGGGGGAAAAATCATTATGAGTTATTCTTCTGGTGTAAATTGGCCCAGAGATGGACACTGAGGTCTGAGGACACCAAAGATGGGGTCTAGCCAGTAGTGCACTATGCAGAGCCTTTCAATTACAGGTACCAAAGAAATGTTTTGCCAATAGCTATACACACCCAGGTAAGATTCAGATCCGGCAAAGCGGCCTGGTCTGTGTAGGGAGCAAGACCAGGTGTCAAGTGACGGCTATCAATCATCCCCAACTACTAGATCACATATTCCATGCAGACTGAGGAAGGGACCACCAAAAAGGAATGGTGATGCAGGGCAAGGGGCCAGATACAGGCTGTGTAATGAGTAAGAAGAAAGTACAGTCAGTTCTGCTACATGCAAATCTGTTCTAACATGACTGATATATTAGGGAACAACTTAAGTATAACATGAATTTTGCATTCCCATATGTGCTTTTATCAGGGAGTATACTAGCCCAACTGAGTACAAAACACACATGCACACGTATGCTCACATGTCAAACATCTACCTTAGTTCACCATGTGTTATCTTTCGGAGTTGTGTAACACCACTTCATAAAAGCTTACAAGCAGCAACCATTACTATGCCTACCTCCACAATTAAAAATCAGGCTTTTTCAAGGTAAAGTGACAAATTCATTGTTTATTCCCTGCTGCAAGAGAATCTGCAAAGGAAAGCTGGCCCACACCCAAAGAGCCCATCCCATCCCACCTTCTGCCGCAAGCTCTCCCCCTACTCAGGGGTGCTGCCCACCATGGTTTGACCCTCTCACCCAAAACAACCGGACTTTGCCAACCCAAAACTGAGATACAGGTCAAATAGCAGCCCTAGGTTGCAGACACAGTCAACTATTGGAGAATTCATGTATTTTTTAAACCATTTAACAATTATGAAACTGTGCTACTATTTTTATACACTTCCCATCTTTTTTTTATGTGTCACTGACAGAAGTAGTTTTAGTGTTGTACCCTTAACCCCGTTTTTCCCATACGCCATGTAGCTTTATAGAATGATTTTGCATAGTGTAGTGACTTTCAGAATAGCATATACCACATTATGGCAGAACTGACTATACTGAAGCAAGCAGCAGCTGTGTGACTCAGACACCAGGAAACACACAAGGTAACAGCATCAGTCCCCAATCAGAAACCTACCGCAGAAAAATCAGGGCAGAGAGTCCAAACCAAGGGGGAATCTAGACTTCCATCACTCCCCACCTACAGAGCTTTTCACCTGGCTAATAGCAACCAGAAACAAGCTTACAACTGTACTGCTAGGCCACAAGAGCAAGACAGGAATTTAGTTGATTTCTGGAACAGACTGCTTGTGAAGCTCTGCCTCAGCTGGACCCGAGAAAAATTATATAGCAGAACCCAACAAGTTACACAACAAAATCAAGCATGGCTCAGACATCGACAACCTAAGTGTGTGACTGGCCCTACCACAAAATCCAAAGTCAAGAAGGCTGGAAGAATAAACAAGAAAACAATACCCCCATAAAGAGCTAGTACGGTGGCACAGACGTTCAAGAAACAAACTTAGAAGAAAATGCCTCCAAAACAGCTACAAGCCGGGGGGGGGGGGGGTGCGGGCCAAGATGGCAGCAGAGTAAAAGCAGGAAACTGCTTGAGCTCACTCTCCAACCGTCCCCAATACCTGTAAAAATGACTCTAAATAAATTTTAGAACTACAGAACCCCACAAAATGACAGAGTGAAATACATCTCCAGCTAAAGTCAGCCTGGCAAGCTGAAAGCAAAGGTCTATCACACCAAACTGACAATGAAGGGCGTTTCCACTTGGGCTTCACCAGCACAGACTGGCCAGAGCAGATTCAGGGGACTGAATCACTGGCAGCTGTGGTGGTTTTCAGACTTCTCAACCCATAAACTTCAAAGAGAAAGTAAAAGGTCAGCGGGGAAACTCGGACCTGGGTGAGAGAAGAGTGCAGTCTGGCCCCTGCCAGCGACGGGGCAGCTGCTTCCAGAGCTCCAGGCCCACAGATGGTGGGGAAACCGAGCAGCTTATCAGAGGGCAATTGTAGGACTCTTTGCTGGTGCTGAGGCGGGATTCTCTTGCTTTGCCCTACTTGGATCTGGGTCATGGTCCTGGGGTGAGGAGGAGTGCTGGAGTGGCAGAGCTTGTTGAGGCTGTGGAGAGGGAATCCTCATAGTGCTGAGGCAGGTGCCTAGAAGAAGCTCTGACAACAGCTGTGCAAAACTCCAGAAATTTGGGACATAGCACTCTCCACTCTGGAAGCAGAGTTCTACCATGCATGGTAAAGAGCTCAAAAGCTAAGTAATTGGCTGGCAAAAACAGCAAACAGAGAAAGAGAAATCAGACTATAACATAGTTCTTTGGGGACAAAGCAGATCAAAACATAGAACCAGAAGAAGACAACAAAGTCAAAACTCCTGCATCAAAAGCCTCTAAGAAAAATATGAATTGGTTACAGGCCATGAAGGAGCTCAATAAGGATTTTGAAAATCAAGCACAGTAAGAATTTTGAAAATCAAGTAAGAGAAGTAGGGAATTGGGAAGAGAAATAAGAGTGATGCAAGAAAATCATGAAAAATAAGTCAACAGCCTGCTAACGGAGACCCAAAAAAATACTGAAGAAAATAACACCTTAAAAAATAGATTAACTCAAATGGCAAGAGAGGCTCAAAAAGCCAATGAGGAGAAGAATGCCTTAAAAAGATGAAATGGCCAAACAGAAAAAAAAATTCAAAAGCTCACTGAAGAAAAGAATTCCTTCAGAATTAAAATGGAGCAAATGAAAGCCAATGACTTTAAGAAAATTCAAGATATTATAAAACAGATCCAAAAGAATGAAAAAATAGAAGACAATGTAAACTATCTCACTGGAAAAATAACTGACCTGGAAAATAGATCCAAGAGAGATAATTTAAAAATTATTGGACTATCTGAGAGTCATGATCAAAAAAAGAGCCTAGACATCATCTTTCAAGAAATTCTCAAGGAAAACTGCCCTGATATTCTAGAGCCAGGGGGTAAAATAGAATTAAAAGAATCCACTGATCGACTCTTAGAAAATATCCCAAAAAGAAATCTCTTAGGGATATTCTAGCCAAGGACCAGAGTTCCCAAATCAAGGAGAAACTATTACAAGCTGTCAGGCAGAAACAATTTTGAGTATTGTGGAAACACAATCATGATAACACAAGATCTAGCACCTTCTACATTAAGAGATCAAAGGGCTTGGAATACGACATTCTGGAGGTCAAAGGAGCTAGGATTAAAACCAAAAATTGCCTACCCAGCAAAAATGAGTATGACACTTCAGGGGAAAATATGGTCATTCAATTAAATAGAGGACTTTCAAGCATTCTTGATGAAAAGACCAGAGTTGAACAGAAAATGTCACGTTCAAATACAAGAATCAAGAGAAGTATGAAAAGGAAAAAGAAATCATAAGGAACTTATTAAAGTTGACCTGTTTACATTCCTACATGGAAAAACAGTATTTGTATCTCATGAGACTTTTTCTCAGTATTAGGATAGCTAAAGGGAATATGTATGTATGTGTATTTTATATATGTATGTGTGTATGTTTATGTATGTAGGTATATATAGACAGAGGGCATAGGGTGAGTTGAATATGAAGAGATGCTATCTAAAAAATAAAATTAAGGGGTGAGAGAGGAATATACTGGGAAAAGCAGATAGGGAGAGATAAAGTAGTGACAAAGGAGAGGAAAAGCAGGGAGGTAAAAGGGAATGAGTCAACCTTACTCTCATTGGATTTGGCTTAAGGAGGGAATAACACACACACTCAATTGGGCATTTTACCTTACAGGAAAAGTAGGGGGGAAAGGAACAAGAGGGGGGAATGACAGAAGGAAGGGCAGACTGGGAGAAGAGGTAGTCAGAAGTAAACACTTTTGAAAAGGGAGAGGGTCAAAGGAGAAACTAGAATAAATGGAAGGTGGGACAGGATGGAGGGAAATACAATTAGTCTTTCACAATATGACTGCTATGGGAATATTTTGCATAACTACACAGGTATAACCTATATTCAATTGCTTGTCTTCTCAATGGGGTCGGGTGAAGAGGGAAGAAGGGAGACAATCTGGAATTCAAAGTTTTAAAAACAAATGTTAAAAAATTGTTTCTACATGCAACCAGGAAATAAGAGATACAGTCAATGGGGTAGAGAAATCCATCTTCCCCTACAAGAAGGTAAGGGGAAAAAAACCAAATAAATAAAAATAAAGAAGGTAAGGGAATGGGGGGCAAGGTGGAAGATGGGGGGGGGCAGAAGCGAGGGCAAGTGGGGGAAGGGGTAATCAGTATGCTTGCCATCTTGGGGTGGGAGGTAGGGGAGAGATGGGGAGAAAATTTGTGGAAACGAATGCTGAAAACTAAAACAAATAAATAAATATTTTTTAACAAAAAGCAAAGCCTACTAATTTGGGCATGAGCTCAAACAGAATTCCTAGTAGAGGAAATATAAGACAAGCTAAAATGACTTTATAAATGAGAGAGCTAGAGGAAACAATTGAAAAATAAATGAGAGCTATATAAGAAAGAAGTGGCAAAGAAAAGCTTTTGACAAAATATAACACCCATTTCTACTGAAAACACTGGACAGAATAGGAATAAAAAGAGCCTTCCTTTAAATGATAAATAGCAGCAAGCATTATATGTAATGAGGATAAGCTAGATGCATTTCCGAGAAGATTGGTGGGGGAAGGGGTGGTGAAACAAGGATGTCCATAATCAGTAATGTTATTCAATATGGTACTAAAAGTGTTAGCTTTAGCAATAAGAGAAGAAAAAGGAATTAGAACAGACAAAAAAGAAACTAAGTTATCACTCTGCACTTAGAGAATCCTAGAGAATCAAGTAAAAAACTGCTTAATAAACTTTAGTAAAGTTGCAGGATATAAAACAAACCCACATGAATCATCTGCACTTCTATACATTACTAACAAAGCCTGATAGCAAGAGATAGATAGAAAGAGAAATTTCATTTAAAGTTATTGTAGACATAAGATATCTGGGAGTCTACCTGCCAAAACAAACGCAGGGACTATATGAACACAATTACAAAACACTTTTCACACAAATAAAGTCAGAGCTAAATAACTGGAAAAATATCAGTTACTTGTGGGCTGCTCAAGCAAATATAATAAAAATGACAATTCTACCTAAATTATTAATTCAGTGCCATACCAATCAAACTATCAAAAATATTTTATAGAGCTAGAAAAAATAACATCAAAATCCATCTGGAAGAACAAGAGGTCCAGAATATTTTCATAAATAATGAAAAGAAATGCTAGGGAAGGTAAGGTAGCCTAACCATACTAGATCTTAAATTGTATTATAAAGCAGCAATTACCACAACCACTTGGTACTGCCTAAGAAATAGAGGGCTAGATCAGTAGAACAGGTTAGGTATACAAGACATAGTCAATGATTATAGCAGTCTACCGTCTGATAAACCCAAAGAACCCCAACTTCTGGGATAAGAACTCACTGTCTGACAAAAACTGCTGGGAAAACTGGAAAACAGTATGGTATAAACTAGGCATAGGCCAGTGTCTGAGACTATATACCAGAATAAAGTCCAAATGGGTACACAATCTAAGTATAAAGGCTGATACTATAAACAAATTAGGGGAGCAAAGAATAGTTTTATCTGTCAGATTTATGAAGAAAGGAGGAATCTGTGACCAAACAAGAGACAGGGAACATTATGAAATACAAAATGGAAAATTTTGATTATATTAAACTGAAAAGTTTTTGCACAAAGCCAATGCAACCAAGATTAGGAGGGAAATGGAAAACTGGAGTTTACAACTAGAGTCGCTGATAAAGGCCTCATTTCTAAAACACATAGAGAACTGAATTAGATTTATAGGAATACAAGTCATTACCCAATTGATAGATGGTGAAAGGAAATGAACACGCAATTTTCAGAGGAAGGAATTAAAAGCTATCTATAGTCATATGAAAAAATGCTTTAAATCACTATTGATTGGAGAGATGCAAATGAAAACAACTCTGAAGAACCATATCATACCTATCAGATTGACTAACATGGCAAAACAGGAAAATGATAAATGTTGGAGAGAATGTGGAAATGTTGGAAGACTAATTCATTGTTGGTAGAGCTGTGAGCTGACAACCATTCTGGAGAGCAATTTGGAATTATACCCAAAGGGTTATAAAAATGTGCATAACTTTTGACCTAGCAATACCACTTCTAGGGCTGTGTCCCAAAAAGATCATACAAATAGGAAAAGGATCCATGTGCACAAAAATATTTATAGCAGCTCTTTTTGTGGTGGCCAAGAACTGGAAATCAAGGGGATGCCCATTAACTGGGGAATGGCTAAACAAGTTGTGGTATATGAATGTTATGGAATACAATCGTGCTGTAAGAAATGATAAACAGGTAGACTTCAGAGAAACCTGGAAAGACATATGAATTGATGCTGAGTGAGGGGAGCAGAACCAGGAGAACATTGCACACAATAACAGCCACATTGTGTGAAGACTGATTTTGATAGACTTAGCCGTTCTCATCAATGCAAGGACCTAAAACAATTCCAAAGGACACATGATGGAATATGCCAGCCATATCAAAAGAAAGAACTATGGAGTCAGAACGCAGAATAAAACAAGATTATTTCCTTTTTTGTTTTATTTTGGGTTTTTATCATTCATTATAACTCTTCTTTGCATATGACTGATGTGAAAATGTGTTTAATAGGAATGTATGTGTAGAGCCCATATCAGATTGCAAGCAATCCTGGTGAAGGAGGGAGGGAGAGAAAATTTGAAACTTACAGAAGTGAATGTTGAAAACTGAAAATAAATAATTAAAAAAAAAAAAGAAGCAACAAAAGAATGAAGAGATTGGCATAAAAGGGTCAAAGCCTTACTTAAGCAACAGACTCTCTGAAAATCAGGATGGACCAAATAGAAGTTAATGACTCTACAAAACAAGAAATATTAAAACAAAGTCCAAAGACTGTAAAGAATAGAAGTGTAAGATATCTCATGTATAAAAAAAACACCAAAGGGGTGGCTAGGTGGCACAGTAAATAGAGTACTATCCCTGGAGTCAGGAGGACCTGAGTTCAAATTTGACCTGATACACTTAACACTTACTAGCCATGTGACCTTGAGCAAGTCACTTAACCCCAAATGCCCTGACTTCCCCACTCCAAAAAAAAAAAAAAAAAAAAACAAAACCCAAAAAAACCCACACAAAAACCTGACCTGGAAATTAAGAACAATGAATTTAAAAATCATTAGAATACCTAAAAGCCATGACCAAAATAAGACTGTAAATTCATTTCAAGAAACCATAAAACTACCTATTTGTTATGTAGCATGGCTCTGTAGGAGAGGGAAAAGGAAAGATACTGGGGATAACTATGAAGATTTAAGAAACAAAATTATCAATAAAAGTTTAAAAAAAAAAGCCTGCAGTTTCATGTCTTAGCCTACAAATTAGCAAAAATGAGAATCTACAGTGTTGGATGGAAGGGCTGTAAGAAGATAGACACACTGATTCTACACTGGTGAAGTTAACCAACCATTCTAGACAGCCATTGAAATTATGCAAGATACTATCAAAAAAGGTCGAAGGATGTGAATAGGCAGTTTTCAAATGAAGAAATGGATGCAATTCAAAACCATATGAAAAATGCTTAAAATTAATAATAATTAAGAGAAATAAACATTTATTATGTCAAACATATATTAAAGCAACTCTGACATTCTACTTCACACCTGTCAATCACACTGACAAAAACGGAAAATAACAATTGTTGGAATGGCTGTAAATTTCTAGAAATCAATCTGGAAGCACACTGAGGAGATACTAACCTGTACATATGCTTGGAAGAAAAGAAAAGTTCTTTTCAGCTCTAAATTATGACCCTATGAACTGATACAGAGAAAATAAGCAGAACTGAAAGAAAATTTTGCCCAATGAACTACAGCAGTAAATAAAAAGATAGAAATTAAAATTAAATTTTAAGTAACTGAGAAATCACTGACTGTCTTAAATAAGAAATAATCAAACCATTCCTTCTCCCAAGGCAGAACAGCAGGGAGAACCACTAAGGTAGGCTATTGTATCTATAGTTATATATACTCATTGTAGAGGAAGCCTTTTCTAGTGTTTCATCTACAGTCTATAGTGGGGAGGTGGGGGGCATCTTTTTTCCAGAAATAACTAAGATGGAAATATAAAAGGCATCAATTAAATGTGCTTTTTCAAAAGAGTAATTAAGGCTACATTTTTCATTTTTTTGTGCCAAAAGCCCTTCAGAAATATGCTAAATAAAACAGAAAACTTTATAGCAATCCAAAACTGAAATGGTTTTATGTCACCAACTTTTAGGTCACTAGATGTATTCAGAGACCAGAAGATCATGTATCAGAAATATTATAGAAAAGATAAATGAATTACCTCTAGTAAAATCCTTTCCAAATCTGTAGAATCACGATTCTACTGACTGAAGCAAATATAATCTCAATAATGTTTTATTTAAGTGTGCTTACTTGTTTTCCTGGCACATAAGAAAAAAAATTTTGGAAGGAACTTACTCCTAAAGCACTGCTTAAGAACTGTTTTAGAAGCGTTGGCCCTGGAGTCAGAAGGACCTGAGTTTGGATCCTCAGACACTTAATGCACACACAAACAAAAACCTAGCTGCGTTACCTTAGGCAAGTTACTTAACCCCAATTGCCCTCCAAAATGCCAAAAAAAAAAAAAAAGAACTGTTTTAGGGGTGGCTAGGTGGCGCAGTGAATAAAGCACCAGCCCTGAAGTCAGGAGGACCTGAGTTCAAATCCAGCTTCAGACACGTAACACCTACTACTTGTGTGACCTTGGGCAAGCTGCTTAACCTTAATTGCCCTCAGGAAAAAAAAAAAGCAAAAAAAAAAAAAAGAATTAGAATTAGTTTTAGAATTTTTTTTTTTTAGGCCAAGATGGCAGAGTAGAAGCACAAATTTGGTGGGGGCTCCCCTGCAATCACTTCTAACACATGTAAAAAAAATGACTCTAAACAAACTTTGGAGCCACAGAACCCACAAAGAGACAAAGTGAAACAAAGCTCCTACTGAAAGAAGCCTAGCAGGCCCAAAGGAAGGATCTATCGCACCAGGCTGGGAGCTGAGCACAGTCCCAGCCCCAGGGCAGACCCAACCAGTACCAGGCCCAGAGGAGGCTTCAGAAGAGACAATCACCAGCAGCTGTGGCAGTTTCCAGACTTATCAACCCATAAATGCCAAAAAGAAAGTAAAAGGTCAATGTGGAACTTTGTGGGAACAGGGGGACTGAGAGCATGGTCTGGCCCCTGTCCCCAGGATGAGAAGCAGCAAGATGAACAAGCCCAGGAAATGTAATCAAACTATATATTTCTTTTTTGGGGATGAAAAGGATCAAGGCATGGAGCAGGAGGAAGACAGCAAAGTCAGAATTCCTGTATCCAAGAAAAATATGAACTAGTTACAGGCCGTGGAGGAGCTCTAAAAGGATTTTGAAAATCAAGGAAGAGAAGTGGAAGAAAAATTGGAAAGAGAAATAAGAATGATGCAAGAAAATCATGAAAATCGAGTCAACAGTCTGCTAAAGGAGACCCAAAAATACATTGAAAAAATAACACCTCAAAAAAACAGACTAACTCAAATGGCAAAAGGGGCTCAAAAAGCCAGTGAAGAGAAAAATGCCTTAAAGAGCCGAATTTGCCAGATGGAAAAGGAATTTCAAAAACTCACTGAAGAGAATAAGTCCTTCAAAATTAGGCTGGAGCAACTGGAAGCTAATGACTTTATGAGAAATCAAGATACTATAAAACAGATCCAAACAAATGAAAAAATAGAAAACAATGTGAAATATCTCATTAGACAAACAACTGACCTGGAAAATAGATCCAGGAGAAATAATTTTAAAATTATTTCACTACTTTAAAGCCATGATCAAAAAAGAAAGACCCCTAGAAATCATCCTTCAAGAAATTCTCCAGGAAAACTGTCCAGGTATTCTAGAACCAGAGGGCAAAATAGAAACTGAAAGAATTCACTGATCGCCTCTCAAAAAAGATCCCAAAAAGAAAACTCCTAGGAATATTATAGCCAAATTCCAGGTCAAGGAGAAAATATTGCAAGCACTCAGAAAGAAACAATTTGAATATTGTGGAAACACAATCAGAATAACACAAGAAATAGCAGCTTCTACATTAAGGGACTGAAAGGCTTAGAATATGATATTCCAGAAGTCAAAGGATCTAGGACCAAAACCAAGAATCACCTACCCAGCAAAACTGTATATACATACAGGGGAAAATATGGTCATTAAATCAAATAGAGAATTTTCAAGCATTTTTGATGAAAAAACCAGAGCTGAACAGAAAATTTGACTTTCAAATACCAGAAGCAAGAGTAGCACAAGATAAACAGGAAAAAAAAAATCACAAGTTACTTATTAAAGTTGAACTATTTATATTCCTACATGGAAAAACAATAATTATAACTCATACAACTGCTCTCAGTATGAGGATAGTTGAAGAGAATATATGTGTGTGTGTATATATATATATATATATGCAAAAACATATATATGTATGTATAGGAGGGTATAGGTATATATAAATATATATGTGAGTGTAGGTGTGTGTATGTTCATGTATACATAAACAGAGGGCACAGGATGAGTTTAATATGATGGGATGATATCTAAAAAAATAAAATTAAGAAGTGATAGAGGAATTTATTGGGAGAAGGAGAAAGGAAGAGATAGATTAGGGTAATCATCTCATATAAATGAAGCAAGAGAAAACTGTTACAATGGAGGAGAAGAACAGGAAGGTGAAAGGGAATGGAACAATCTTATTCTCACTGAATTTGACTTAAGGAGGGAATAACATACACATTCAATTGGGTATCTTACCCGAAAAGAAAAGGGTGGGGGGGTATTGGATAGGGGGGAGGATGATAGATGGCAGGGCAGACTGGGGGAGAGGGTAGTTAGAAGCAAACATCTTTGAAAACGGATAGGGTTCAAAGGAGAAAATGGAGTAAGTTGGGGGTGAGATAGGATGGAGGGAAATATAGTTGGTCTTTGACAATATGACAACTATGGAAATGATTTGGGTAACTACACATGTACAATCTATATTGAATGGCTTGTCTTCCCAGTGGGGGCAGGTGAGGAGGGAGGAAGGGGAAAAATCTGAAACTCAACGTTTTAAAAAGAAAAGTTTAAAATTTTTTTAAAATTTGTTTTTTTACATGCAACTGGGAAATAAGATGTACAGGCACTGGGGGATAGAGGTCCATCTTGCCCTGCTAGTAAGTTGGGGGGGGGGGGGTGATTGGGAAAGGATATAGGGTAGAACGGATTGGGGGAAGGGGTATTCAGTGGGCTTGCTGTTTTGGGGTGGGGGATAGGGAAAAGATGGGGAGAAAAAATTGTAACTCAAAATCTTGTGGAAATGAATGTTGAGAACTAAAAATAAATAATTTTTTTAAAAGTCAGTAAGATAATTGAATTATTAAATAATCAAGACACATACATCATATACTTTAAGCCATCTAATATATTCATATGAGCAATAAAATAAAATGGGCATTTTTTACTATTTATAAAATACAAACTGTGCTGTAGTAGACTAATACATATACTAATATATGTATTATATACTAATATAACATGTATTATATAACAATAATATATATTACTAACATACTAATACATAAACTAATATGTAATACTAATACCAATGCTACTTGAAATGGTTACTTCTAAATGTGACACCAACCACCTTTTCCTCTGTAAGCAAACAAAAATCTCTGTAGAAGAAATTTTCCCCAAAGATATTTTTATTAATCATACTACGAAATTCAAAATTATTTCAACATGGTGATAACAACAATAATAATTCTATCATTCCTTAAAAATAAACTCCATTATATCAATGATTACCAACAGCTAATATATTACAGTTTTGATTATTCAGGCCCTTTTATTGATCTTCTTCTACCATCTTCTTTTCAAAAGGAATTCTCACCATGGAGCACACTGGGCAGGGAAGAAGGTCTGGTATCTAAATAACAGAATAACTTGCTGAAGCTTCCTGAAATGGAGGAAGAACAGGGGACATCTCAGAAATAGAGAAGGCAGACAGAGGGCCAACCTAAACTGTGGAGTGTAAATAAATCATCCCAAGTTAACTCAAGACTTATCTTTTGGCATATCTATACTTCCTAATTTAGAATGACTTTGCCCAAACCATGTGATAGTTAATCCTAAATCCCTTCACTTTCACAGGTTTATCTTTTCCCCCCATAGACATTTTGCTGACCTTGTCATCCACTGACAATTTTTCAAAATCCTAATGGATGCCAGACTACTCTCCATAGTTTCTTCTGAAAGTTTCCTACTTTTATAACACACATTTTCAGACTCAGCCAAAGTGGCAGTTTGTTTTGCTTGATTTCACATGTCTCTTAGGGGTACGTTTTCAGTAACATGGTATACAAGGAGGTAGTGATAGGATTGCTCCCCTCCCCAAAAATAGAAAGACAAAGAAGGGAAGAAGCAATGTTTTGATGAACAAAAGGGAGATCAGAAGGAATCACAAGCAGGACAGTTTTGAAATCTACATGCTGAATTTATGTACTTAAAGTGAAACCAGTTAAGTATTTGTGAGGTCAACCAAGCTGTTTATAAAATAAATTTGAAATCTCACATAATTTTATTTTTAAATATATAAATGCACATTTTATTTGGTATTTAAGTACAGAATAAAAATCAAAATGAAATCTTTCCATTCCCTGTAGCCTCACTCCCAGAAACTTAATAAGTGTTATTAGTGTCTCCTCTGTTTCAAAGTACCCAGAAATAATTGAATGAGCATAAAACTTCCTCAAACTTGTTTCATAGAAATTTTCTACTTTTTTCTTAGATTCATAACAGAATTTATCATTATTACTTAAAAGAAAAAAAAAACCATTATGACCAAAAGTTCACCAAGACATTGTTAACTGCTTTTCCAGGTCAAAAATAATAATTAATAATAATAATTCCCTATGCTCTTCCTACTCCCAGAAATGAAAAGACTTAGCAGAGCTAACACTTTCTGTCATTTGAAAGGGTGGAAATATACTCATTTTAAAACTATTTCTAGAAATACAGTAATAAAATAAAAACTGAAGACCAACAATTTTTAGTAAGAAGAAAGCTGAGGACCCAACTAAGGCTACATGTAGTATGAACTCTGAAAAGGGTACCGGCAAAGACAAACCCTAGGAAGCATTGTAAAAAATATACAACTAACGTTAGATTTGACCTGTCCCCATAAGAAGTTATCTTCCTTTAGGATCACATGGGCATATGCTGAAAATATAATGCAACAGTCTTGGGAATTCAGAAGTGAGGGATGTTCTTCTGAAAATTAAAACTGGTTAAGATGCTAGTTTTGTGAACAAATCCTTACACATGGAATTTTTGATCACACATACCAATAAGTAAAAATAGATAGAGTAAAAATTCCTTAAAAAGTTTGAAATTTAAGTTTTATTTTGCTTGGAAAGTGACTTATATTCTAATTTACCTAGGCCAATTTTAAAATTAGTTTACATTCACCTGACATTCCCTGAATTAAGGGAATGATAAGACTGAAAGGAAAACTGGCTGACAAAAAAAAAAAAGGAATTGGAGTGGCTAAGTGGCGCAGTGAATAGAGCACCAGCCCTGGAGTCAGAAGGACCTGAGTTCGGATCTGGCCTCAGACACTTAACCCACACAAACAAAAACCTAGCCGTGTGACCTTGGGCAAGTTACTTAACCCCAATTGCTTTAAAAAAAAAAAAAAACAAGCAAAAAAAAAAAAGCAAAGAAACAAACAAAAAAATAAATCTAGTTGGAATGCAATGCCTCACAGATTTGTGATATGTTTGTTAAGTGACACTTAACACAAAACAAGCCATGTCACCTTGGGCAAAGTCACAACCCCAATTGCCCTACCTTCCAACCCAACAAAAAGCAAAATAAATAAAGAGTAGGTCAAAGAACAAATCATATACTTTTATTAAAGAGGATAACAATGAGACAACACACCAGGATTTATGGGATGCATCCAAAGCAGTACTTGGGGGAAATTTCTATCTCTAAACACTTTTATCAATAAAACAGTAAAAGCAGATCAATGAACTGAGAATGCAACTAAAAAAATAGAAAAAGAACAAAATTTAAAATCTATAATTAAGCTAATAAAATCATAAGTTGGCTTTATGAAAAAAAAATCCTAATAAAATAGAGAAGTCGTTGGTTAATTCGATTTAAAAAAAAATTACTAGTATCAAAAATGAAAAGGGTGAACTCATCACCAATCAAAACGAAACTGAAGCAATTACTAGGAGCTATTTTTCCCAACTATATGCCAGTAAAACTGATAATCTAAGTGAAATTAATATCTATAAAAAATACAAATTGCCCAGATTAACAGAAGAGGAAATAGGATACTTAAATAACTGCATTTTAGAAAAAGAAATTGAATAAGTCATCAGTAAGCTCCCTAATTCTACCAAACATTTAAAAAACAACTCCAATACCATATAAACTATTTGGAAAAATAGGCAAAGGAGGAGTCCTACCAAATTCTTTTTATGACACAAATATGGTGCTGATACCTACACCAGGGAGAACAAAACCAAAGAAAGAAAATCAAGACCAATTTCCTTAACAAATACTGAAGCAAAAATTTTAAATAAAATACTAGCAGGGCGATTACAGCAACATACCACAAAGATTATACAGTATGACCAGGTGGGATTTATACCAGGAATGCAGGGGTGGTTCTATATTTGGAAAACTATCAGTTTTCCTAAAACTGTCAGTAACAAAACAAAAATCATGATTATCTCAACAGGTGTAGAAAAAGCTTTTGACAAAACACAACACATTCCTATTAAAAACACTAGAAAACACAGAAATAAAAGTATTAGCAAGCATTTTCTATATTTGGGAATAAGCTAGAAGCCTTCCCAAAAAGATCAGAAGTGAAAAAAAATGTCCATTATTATCACTATTATTAAAGTATCATGCTAGAAATGTTAACTACAACAATTAAAGAAAAAAAATCAAAGAAATTAGAATAGGCAATGAGGAAATAAAACTATCACTCTTTTCAGATGATATGATGATATACTTGGAGAATACTAGAGAATAAACTAAAAAACTTTAGCAAAGTTTTAGGATGTAAAATAAATCATTAACAGTTCTAAATATTATCAATGAAGTCCAACAAGTAGAGAAAGGAACAGAAACTCCATTTAAATGACTATAGACAATACAAAATACTTGGGAGTCTGCCTACCTGCCAAGACAAACCCAGCACTATATGAACACAATTACAAAACACTTTTCAGACAAATAAAGTCAGTTCTAAACAAATGGAAAAACATTCACTGCTCATAGGTAGGGCAAGCCAATATAATAAAAATGATAATTCTATCTTGATTAATTTATTCAATGCTATACCAATCAAAATACCAAAAGAGAATTATTTATAGAACTAGAAAATCTAATAAAATTCACCTAGAAGAACAAAAGGTCAAGAATATGAAAGGAATAAATGAAAAAAAAAAAGTGAAGGAAGATAGCCTAACAGTATCAGATCTCAAACTGTATAACAAAATGGGAATCATCAAAACAATCTCGTTTCTCGTTGAAAGAGTGGTGGATCAATGGAATAGATTAGGTACACAATATACAACAGTAAATGACCATAGTAATCTAGTGTTTGATAAACCCAAAGAGCTAAGCTTTTAAGACAAGAACTTACTATTAGAGAAAAAATGTTTATTTTTCTTGGGTATTTTTTTTTTTTTGCTTTTTGGAGAGCAATTGGGGTCAAGTAACTTGCCCAAGGTCACACAGCTAGTTATTTTGTGTGTTAAGTGTCTGAGGTTGAATCCGAACTCAGTTCCTCCTGGCTCCAGTGGCTGGGCTCTATTCACTGCGCCACCTAGCCTCCCCAAATTGCTTGCCTTTTCAATAAAGTGAGAGGGAGAGAGAAAAGGAGAGAATTTGGAACTCAAAAAATTTTTTTAATGTTAAAAAGTTTCCACACATAACTGGAAAAAAAAATTTTTTTTAAAGGGTAAGAGCTACAAGGATCCTATAAAATTCAGCAGGCAGGACAAGGCCACAGGCAAAAAGCAACACTCCTGTTAGTCATCAACTATAATATATTTCTATATTGCTCTAGCAGTAGTATTCACAATCAAACAAGGGGGCACCATGGGGCATATGGAATAAAGAAGACTGAGAGTGCTGTCATTTTTGACAGCCTCCATGTTAGAACTTTTCAACTGCTTGGTAACCCCTATTCCTCTTAAATTACTACAAGAAGGCAGAATTTCAAATGATGTCTAGCTTGAAGGACAGCAAATATTTAACCTTGAAAAAAATTACTAGAAAAGCTCTGACTATAAAACTCAGAATCACACAATTCCATCAGTAGAATTTTCCAGTTTAAGACCATAAGAGAGTTGGGGATAATTCTTTATTATAAACCCAAATGATGTGATCATGTTTAGAAGTTTCAGGTGTACTGCCAATTGGACCAGATTTTATCCATTCATTTTTACTAGAAATCACCAAAAATTTCATTTTTAGATTTCTTGGAGAGAATACCAAGGGATAACTTCCATGACTGTCCATTCATTCAACTGAATTTACTGGAAAGAATACTAAGCTTACACAAAGAGAGCATGGCTCTATGGGAAAAGCACTAGATTAAGAGCTAGGGAACAAGAGTTTGAATCCAGGCTATTATCATCTCAGTGACCCTGGGCAAGTCATTTAACTTCTGTTAAATTCAGTTCTCCTTAATACGAGGGGGTTAATCTGGATAGCCTTCAAATACCCCTTCTAACTCTAAACCTATATGATCCTATAATATGTGGTTTCAAATTCCATTTCTATTACTAGTTGTAGACCAAGTCACTTCTGCTCTGTTATCAATAGTCACAGTCACTGTTACAATCAAAAGAAATAGGATTACAATGTGGTCCAGTGCAGAATACTGAATGTGGAGTCAAAAGGCTCTGTACACCTGTACCATGCTGGAAAGGCTTTCAGTACAGGGCCAGTAACTAATTGTGTCTGCTTTCCAAAGACCAGTCCAGCTAAACATGAAGGTTTTTACCTGTAGACTGGTCACTTAAGGGTAAACCAAAGAGGCAAAGAAAGCAACTGAAAATTGGTGTCCTAACCTCCAGTCTCTCCACATTGCAATTCATCCTCCACACATGTAACAATGTATTTTTCTGAAGGTACGGGTCTAAACATGTCACTCCCCCCAATAAACTCCAGGGACTTCCTACTAACTCTAGGATCAGATATCATTTTATCTTTATTGTTTACTTTTTTAAAAAATCACTTTGTATACATGTTATAATCCCCATACTCATCAGAAGAGTAGTACATAGTGAATTTGTACCGAAGAAAATATAAACATATGGGGAGATTGTGCTTGAAAATTGTTAATTAATAGGATTTGTAATGAAAAAAGTTTAGAGACTACTAGGATAGTGAATAGAAAGCTAGGTTCAAAGTCAGTAAGATCTGGATTCAAAACTTGCCTCTGTTATATATCAGCTATGTCCCAGCCAATTCTAAGATTAAAGTTTACTGAAGAGGTGAGAGGGAATTTCTTCACCAAGAGTTTCCTATACTAATAAAATCGCAAAGGCAATTTTAAAAATGCTAAAACATGGGCAATGGATAAAGGAGTGGATGTAGATGCTGATTCAACAACTTAATACAGAAGTTTAACTTAAGTAAATTAACTGCTTTAAAGAGGATACCAAACAAGCAAAAACCACCCTTCTCAATAAAGCTTTGATCCCCTTGTCTAGACAATATGAAAGCCAAAAAACAACAAAAGAGGGAAATAATGCTGAAGCAGGACAAGCACACTAACACTATCAGTGGGTCTATGAATTTAACCCAAACATTCTAGAAAACAATTTGGAAACATGAGAGAAAATGACAACAATAATAGCATTACATTGTGCTTTAAAGCTTGGAAAGTGCTTTATGTATGTTCCTAGTTCCTGGGGATTATTAAAAATTGAAAGAACAGGGGCAACTAGATGGTGCAGTAAGTAGAACACCAGTCCTGTAGTCAGGAGGACCTGAATTTAAATTCAGCCTCAGACACTTAATACTTACTAGCTGTGTGACCTTGGGCAAGTCACTTAACCCCAATTGCCCTAACCTCCAAATAGGCCCCCCCAAAAAATTTGAAAGAACAAATTACTTTTTTTGCAGATGATGACTTACTTTGAAGGCCCTAAAGAGTCAACCAAAAAAAAAAATTGAAGCAATTAAAAAATTCAGAAATTACAGGACATAAAATCATGTAACTCATCAACATTAGACTAACAAAACTCAGAAGGGAGAGTTAGAAAGGGAAATTCCATTCAAAATATCTATAAAAGGTATAAAATATTTGGGAATACATTTGCAGAAATAAATACAGACCTAAATAATTGTAAAAATATTCAGTGCTCATTGGCAGGTAAAGCCAATATAAGAAAAATGACAACAGGCCTAAAATAAGTCACTTCTTCAATGCCATACCAATCAAACCAGTAAAGGATTACTCTACAGAACTACAAAAAGTAATGAAATTCACAGACGAATTCTTTTGGTGAATAATCTCAAAGGTAATTATGGAAAAAAAAGTAGAAAGCTATGTAGTTTATCAGTAACAGATCTCAAACCACACTATAAAGTAGTAAATCATTAAAACAACTTAGTACTTTACAACCTGACTAACGTGTAATGTTAAAACTTCCTGCAGAGCCTATACTTGATTGCACACTGGGGGAGGGAAGGGAGGGATTGAGAGATTGAAATTCAAGGGATTATGGAACTGAATCTTGTAAACTAAAAGTAAACAAACAAATTAATAAAGACAGATTTCTCCAGGAAAAAATATTTAGTATTAATTTCAAAATGAGAGATTATAAATTAGGTACAGAGCATACAGAAGCAAATGAATACAGTAACCTAGTAGTTGATAACCCTAAAAGTGAGCTACTGGAATAAGCACTCAGTATACTCTCTATCTGACAAAACCTACTAGGAATACTGAAAACTAGTTTGTGAATTAATAGACCAATTCTCAAATTTTTTAACCAAGGAAGCTCTGAATAGATACATGAATTACACATAAAAGATGGTATCATATGCAAATCAGAGGAACAAGGAAATTACCTTTTAGGTCTATGGATAGGGGAAAGTTAATAAATACCAAATGAACAGGCTCACAGAAGATAAAATGGACAATTTTTGAGTATATGAAATAAAAATTTTTGCACAAATTTAAAGCAGTTAAAATTAGAAAGGAAACAGATGGGGGGGGGGGGGAGAAGGATGTCCAAGATATATAAGGAATTAAAATAACTAAGAATAAGAATCATTCATCAGTAGATAAATCTTCAAAGGATATGAACCCACAATTTTCAAAGGAAAAAAATCTAAGCTATTAAAAAACCTTATGGAAAAAAAGCTCTAAATCATTAAGAGAAATGAAAATTAACTGAAGTTATAGCTCACATCCCTCAAACTGGCAAAACAACAACAGTAAGTACTGTCCTTTAAGGACCTCACGCTTTGTGGGTAGACATATATAAACAAATATATAAATATAAAATGAACTCAAGGTAAATTTTTTTTCAAGGCAGACACTAGTTGCTGGGGGTTAGAGGGGGAGGAATGAAATCAGAAATTCCTGGGACTAAAACAAAGAGGATGACCAGGGAATTGGGACCTCTAAGTATCTATTACGGAAGAGCTCCTGGTATCCAGTGATACCTACAGAAAGAGAATAAAGGTGTGGCAGGTCACTCCCCAATTCTTTCCCCACTCCCATTACTGTAGTTCACACCCCAAGGAGGCAGTATGATACACTGGAAAGAACATTTTGACCCAAAAGACCCAAGTTCAAATATTGGCTCTGGGATTTATTAATTCTGTGTAACCTTGGATAACACTTTCCTCATTTTTAAATGAAGGGGTTGCAAACTGTGATATATGGATGTTCTGGAATACTACCTTGCCATGAAAAACAATGAATATGAATAATATAGAGAAGCATGGGAAGAATTATGAGCTGATGCATGAAGCAAGCAGAATCAGGAAATTATAAAAGAACACCCAGGTGAAGACAAAGAACAGCAATAATAAAAAACTAAACTCATTATGATGATCAGATTTCATTCTGAGGGGAAAAAAATGTACCTTCTCTATTCTTTGCAGAGGTGGGAGGCCTGGGTGTGGAACAATGAATACACTGTTAAATCTGGCTAATGCGTTACTTCTGCAGAGTTGTTCTTTTTCCTCAGACTTTTTTTTTATTATTAAAAAGGATGTCTCTGGGGGAAGAATTTTGGGAGATATATCTAGAAATTATGATATAAAAACAAAAGCTATCAATAAAAATTTTAAAAGACTAGGTTGGATCAGACAACTCGACTCTTAGAAGTCCATTCTAGCTGTAAATGTATGAACTTATTATGGCAGAGCTGAATGCTATTTTTTGACTTGCACTTTTGAATTAACCTTTTTCTACACATGAACACCCTGCCAAACTTTTGAAAACAAAACTGTACCTGCATCTGTCTTTCTAGTAAAGCACAATGGAAATTAGAAAACAACTAAAATACGTATTTAATATACCTTTTACAATGCAACCTAGTTTAATGACTCCCTGAAAGAGTCCCACAACCACCAAATCAAGGGGAATCTACCACTTGTACTAGAGCTCAACTCCGATGCTACTCTACCCCCATTAGGCTTTCCTGAGTCACCTTCGGCAGAATTCAAGGTGACAGACATTTACTGAGCACCCACTGCATGCTAGGGACAAAGAGCTGAGATAAAACAGTCTCAGCTGCTCATAGAGTTTACACAGTCCAGAAGTCCCTTCTCTGAATTCTCCTATCCCTCAATTTATCTTTTTCATGCAGTTATACTCTTTATTATGACTTCTGTCCACATTTTCTCTTACCTGCTAAACTGTAAGCTCCTTGAGAGTAGGGACTAGTCTTATTTATTTTTCTAAATAAATAGCAGGCCTACATATGTTGGGTATGTATGTATACAAAGGCCCAGATGTGAAAATTGCCTCTCACAGAAATATGTATGGCAGAGCTGGGAGATTGAAATCCAAGTCTTCTGATTCTAAATCTAATGCTCTACAAACTCCAAAATGCTATGTAAATGTGAGATGTATTTATCCACATAACAGATGAAAATGTACCTATCATTTCAAAATCTCAAGTGCTAGAAAAATTATAAACACAATATTAACATGTTATCTTATTTGGGAAGATTAAGAGTTATCAAGTACCTCATTAAGAGTAATTAAGCAGAACTGAAGAATCTCAGACCTTAACAGTCATCTGGTTTCATCAGTACCCATTCACTGGACCTCCTACAATGATCCTGTAAGTGGTCATTCATCGTCTGCTGGAAAATCTCTAGTGATGAAGAACCCAGCACTCCCTTAGGACCACTCCAATTATTAACAAGTTTTTCCTTGTAATAATCTAAAATCTTCCTTTCTGCAATTTCCACCCACTGTTTTAGGTTTACATGGTCTGGAAGAATAAATTTACTTCTTCCAAATGGCAATTCTTCCAGAACTTAAAGACAGCTGCTATTCTCTCACTTAGATCTACTTTTTTTCAAGCAAAACAATTCAACCAACACCGTCACCCTCCTCTGGAGGTACTCTAATTTGCCTAAGTCCTTCCTAATGAAGGATGCCCACAATAACACAAAACACTTCAAGTGCTATGATCAGAGTCCAGTGGAATTATTATCTCCCCCATGGTAAACACTCTGGCCAGCCTGATGCAGCCTAAGCTCACACCCTACTTGACTCATACCAAACACCACTAAAACGCTTCCATCTTTTTCCCAGAAACAACAATCAAACTGGAAGACCAGTATTTGTACTAATATTTCAGTTTGCTTTGCAGGAATAAGTTCAGAGATGGTAGTTTCTTTTCAAGACAAGGCAGATTGGTGTGGTAAAGCTGCACAAAAACCTTTTGAAATCTGCTTTCCTAAAATCTGAAATAAAGAGTTAACTGTATCCGATTTTTCATTTCTTTTCCTCCAAGATGCCAGACATTTTCTACCGGAAAGAGGCTGTCTATTAAAAACCAACTCATTTTTTCAAATTCAGTTCATCTTAGCAGACCAATATGGGTCATCCAAAGGAAATAAAACACTTGTTTAATTATTAAGATTTAGAAATAGAAATTATCTCATCCAATCATTTCATTTCACAGATGAGAAAATGAAAGCCAAAGAAAATTCAGTGATTTGCCTAAGGTAACTTCAGGTAACAAGTAGGAAGGAAACAAGCATTTATTAAGTACCTATTATGGACCAAGTCCTATGCTAAATGCTTTACACGTATCTCATATGAACCTTAAAACACTCTTCCAGGTTGACTCTCTCCATTTTAGAGTTGAGGAAAGTGAGGCAGAGGTTAAACGACTTGCCCAGGGTCACACAATAAGTGTCTGAACTCTATCCACTGTGTCTCTAGCAGAGAAGGCATGCAAATGCAGCCCTTCTAATGCTTTATACAATCAGTGCTCTTTTCACTACACCCTGATTTCTCTAGAAACATGTTATAGGACTTTTAATGGTAGTCTCTACTTCAAGGTTATTGACCTAGAATTTTGGAGAATCCAACGAGTTCCCCCTTTTTGAAAATCAGGCATTTATTTGTTCAACTCCCATCTTTTGGCATATCTCCAACTTTCTTCCATTTCTGTCTCACAATGCTGTGAGGATGATGGCCTTTCTTGGAGTTCACAAAGTTTTCTGTACAGTAGAGAACTACACAGCAGGATAAAGTGAGCAGCACTTCTAACTGAATCCCACAGACTTCTTTACAGTGTTAGAAATTCCTTCATCCTGGACGTTCACTACCCCCTGGATGAGTATTCCCACTGGAAGCAGCTTTCACCCCTGCAGCCTCTCTGCATTTTAAGAACAGGCCAACTATGCTGTCATTCCTCTCCAGACCACAGCTCTTTCTCTACAATGCCCCCCTGGCCAGACTGAGTCCCTTCATTCTCACTCCTCCTTCTTCAGCTTAGTCTTCCTTGATTACAATGTTTTTTCTTTTTACTTGTTTTGTATTCCTAGCACTTAGCACAGTACCTGGCATATAAATGCTTAAGAAATGTTTACTGACTTGAGATCATCAACAGTAACTGAGGTAACATTTACAAGGTACTTCAGCACCTTGGGATGAAATACACTTGAGGTGGCAGATGTGAACTCATTTAAGGCAACTCAATTTTTTCTTACTATTTCATCTACTTTTGAGCTATAATCCCCTCCTATTTACATTCTTTTACTCTCCCCAGTCTGGGGACCCATTCTCCTTGTTGAAGAAAAGGAAAGGAAAAATAATTGAGTAGCTCTAACCAGGCCAAACAGTGAACTTCTTCACTTTTGTAGTTGGTTTCATGCCAAACATTTAAAGCATCTTTTTTTGTCTTTAGGACAGTGCTCAGTAACTCAAATTTCAGGCAAAAATCACCAAATCCAGGGGCAGCTAGGTGGTGTGAATAAAGCACTGGCCCTGGAGTCAGGAGGACCTGAGTTCAAATCAAGCCTCAGACACTTAACCTATACTAAACGTGTGACCTTGGGCAAGTCACTTAACCCCCAATTGTTCTGCCTTCCCCCCTCCAAAAAAAAAAAAAATCACCAAATCTCTATAAGCTTCAGTTATCTGTAAAATGAAAATAATATCTATACTACATACCTCATGAAATGAAAAGACCAAAATGAAATTAAATATATACAGAACTTTGCAAACTTTTTAACATTATATAAATGTCATTTATTTTAATTATTATTGCAAGCCTCAGCTTATTAAAGGCTCAAGTCCTCACACCCTATACTGGGAACACCAATACAAAAGAGATAAACCCTGTCCTAAAAGAGCTTATAAACAAATAGGTAGAAATAATACATTTAAGAGAGGTAGTGACCCAGAGGGGGCCAAAGGATTGGTTTATAAAGTCAAAGGGGAGGTGAGAGATACAGTCCTAATAACACAAAGTTATACTCATTTGATTAGGACTCTAGAATTAGAAAAGGGGAAGGCAAGGTGTTTGGAAAGATCCAAAGGAAGGAAGGAAGGAAACAAGTATTTATCAAGGGCTACTATGTGGGGGGTGGCTAGCTGGCACAGTGAATAGAGCACCAACCCTGGAGTCAGGAGGACCTGAGTTCAAATCTGGCCTCAGACACTTAACACAAAAACTAGCAATGTGACCTTGGGCAAGTCACTTAACCCCAATTGCCCTACCCTCCCCCCTCCAAAAAAGCAAAAAAAAAGTCTACTATGTGCTGCTTAGCATTTAACATATTGGCTACCACCCTGGGAGATTTTTATCTTTATCATTCCCATTTTATAGTTGCAGAAACTTCCCCAGGGTCACATAGCTAGTGTCAGGCCATATCTGAATTCAGGTTTTCCTGACCCCAGGCCAGTGCTCCATCCACTGTACCAGCTGGCTAACTAGGTACCAGAGGATGTTGTTGCCAGATAGGCTGGGATGAACAAAGTCAGGAAGCATGGTTGATGTTGGCTAGATGGAATAAATCCTGTGACATTCGTTGCCACCAATAAGGACAGCGAAGAGCCCAGAGCGCGAATTCCAGCTTTAGATGATGTCCCTCCCAAGAAGGTGAATTTTTTTTAAAACCAAAGATCAAATGTTCCTAAGCAATTAAGCTCATGATTGTATAGTTAACATTTCATTGACACCAGTATGGCCCAGTGGCTAGACCACTGCACCTGGAGGTAGGAAGACCTGGGTTCATAAATGGTCTGAGATACTTCCCAGTCATGTGACCCTGGGCGAGTCACTTAACCTGTTTGCTTCAGTTTCCTTAAGCATAAACTAGAAATAGAAACTACCTCCCGGGGTTATTGTGAGGCTCAAACAAGTTATCTACAAAGCACTCAGCACAGTGCCTGATACATAGTGGTGTACCTCCCATCTCAGTGTCCAGCCTTTATTTTCCCTAAAGTTTTAAAATCTGCTTTCCTAAAATCTCAAATATAAATCCAACTATACTTGATTCATTTCTTTTCCCAGCTGGTACAAACCACAAGATGACAATAACTTTCTCCTGGTTACTAACATTAATGTATCACAAAACTGTTCTTTCTAGTTGGTCAGGATTAAATCCAAAATTCCCTTAGCAAAGAAAATAAAAATTCAACAGATGTTTTGCTTTTAGAGGAATGAAACTTCCAGCAGATGTCTCAAGAATTTAACTCCACTGCCAGAGTGGACGATTATATGGATTCTGTGATCTGTATTCAGAAAACATTCATATATACACAAACTGGTGTGAACTAAAAACAAAAATTAAGTTGACATATAAAATCAATATAGCAGGGGCAGCATGGAAAGAAATCATAATGTCCTGAAATCAGGAATAGTTGGGTTCAAATCCTATCTTTGAATTATTTACCATATGCTCATAAGCCAGTTACTTAAGCACTCAGTTCTCTTATTATAAAAAAGAGAGGTAATAAAAAAAAATTAAGTTCCTACTTCAAAAAGCAGCCTGGAATAGCAGATAAAGAGCTGGCTTCAAATCCAGGAAGCCCTGGATTTGAGTCCTATCACTTATTTGTACTAGAAGTGTGACTGTAGGCAAGTCCCTAACCTCTCAATGCCTAAGGCATTGTGAAAAAAAAACATGTGTTCTTAAACTAGAGTCCTTGAACTTTAAAAAAAAAAATGTTTGTTAACTCAATTTTAATATGATTCATTTCCTTTGTAATACACTTTAAAAACATTATTCTTAGAAAGGGTTCATAGGCCTCATTCAGGAGATTACCAAAGGATATATGAAACAAAAAAGTTTAATAACTCCTTATTTAAAAGGATAAGATGTCAACTTGAACTGGTGGAAGAATTATCAACCAGGGAGGTCCCTTTACCAATGACATCACAGATCCCTCCCATCCTCATTCCTACCTATCTTCAAATGATTGCTGTGAAACTCAATAAGATATAATGTATGTAAAGAGCTTGGCAAACCTTAAGGCACTCTATCAACCTTAGTTATTAGAAGGCACTCTAGTACACAGCTGCAAAGTACTGTATTATCACAAATATTAATGTCTAAAATTCTGCCTTTTTCTGATGGTTGTAGTAATAGATTTTTAGAGGAAAAGGATTTCTAATTGCTATACATACTAGAATATTAAACACATTAACACACTCTGACTCAAGGTTCAATGTAAAAAATGAAAAGCCAAATTGCAATTCAACAACCAAAATCTTTCCTCTCTTAGGGTCCTCCTATGGACTCTGAAGCACCAAACTACAAATAAAACCCCAAGACGGACTAATAAAAATTAACAAAATAAAATACTTCATGACCACTCTATTTTTGTTTCCTATTTAAAAAAAGGCAAGTATAAAGAGATGCAGTTCATTTTACTTAAAAATAAAATTGGGGGTAAAAGCTACAAAATCCCAGGAATATCTTGTCTTCTTGGTTCCCTTAGAGTTTCTGTGGAAGCCCTTACAATTCTTCAGTATAACTTTTCTTCCTCTCGTCACTTTTTGTTCCATAAGTCAATTACAGCACAAACCTTACAACAATCCATTCCCATCCCTCAGAATTATCCTGTACACTCACAAGATGAAATTTTAGCCACTTAGAAAATGTCAGGTGTTACTCTATCCAACAGCATGGTAGTAACTCGTAACTCGGGAGGAACTTTTCTGCTAAGTCGTCTTCCTGGAGTATCCCAGCTTCGGACCGCCCTCTTTTCAGTTTTAAATTCTCAACATTTCTGCTTTTGTGGCTGGGTTGGGGGTTTTCGATTTGTTCCCATTTTCAGTTGCACGCCCATCCGGTCTCATCCCTGCCCTCCGGCCGGACCCTCCCCACACCACCACTACTTACTCTGCAGCCTCGATGCTGGTCAGCTCCTCCAGGGACAAGGACATGCTCTCCAACACCGCCGAGCTGCCAAAGCCGCCGAGAGAAATGGTCCCAGTCCTCGGGTGTCCCGGGCTGCGGAGGAAGAAGAACGCTGGGAACTCGAGGACCTCGGCCGCACTCGGGCACCGAAACCCAGGGCAGGGACCACCCCACCCCACCCCCATCCCCCCCACGGCGAGGAATAAGAGATAATGACAAATGCTTTAGGTTTACGTAGTACTCCTGTTATCTCTTTGGATCCTCAGCCCCTGGAGGTAGGTGCCGTCATCACAGTTTTATAGACGAGGCAAGCAGAGCAAGTGTGAAAAGCAGGATTAGAACCTGGTTCCGATTCACTCACTGCGCCAGGACTACCACCTGCAAGGGACGAAATCGGGGTGCAACAAACTTGCCCGAAACTTCCCCACCCCCAGGGAAGGGAAAGATGAGGCTGCGGGGGGGTGCGTGGGGAGAGACACCCACCATAAACGAGGGGAAAAACACACGCAACAGTAACCACGTCAGTGAGACCCACGCTCCGGCGCTGCGCCGTCTGCGCCCTCCTCTCGATCCCTCCGCAGCCCCCACGCACCTCGCCCGCCCGGCCCACGGGGGCGGGGGGCCCCCGGCCCTCTAGGGCCGCCGCGCCCAGCACCCCTCCCCAGACCCTGCCCCTCAGCACGGGCGGCTCACCGCGGAGTCCCTGGGACCTGGGCGGGGAAGTCCCAGGAGGCCGAGGCCGCCTCCAGCTCCAGCTCCAGCTCCGCAGCGTCTTTTCCTTGGGCGCCGACGCCGCCTCCACCCGCTCCCAAGTCCGGACGGCTTCTGAGGCTGCCGGGGCTGCAGCTGCAAGCCGTAGCCGGGGGGGACCCGGAACCACTTCCGCCCTGAACCGCCTCTTCCTCCCCCCTCGCCTCCACAGACACTAGGCTGCCTCTACTTTCCCGTCCCTCCCGCGGCTGCCCCAGCCGCAGGTTCGCTCCCGCCTGCCTCCTGCCTCTTTCCCTGGGGCACGCGCACTCACCTGGCACCTAGAGGGGGACGGGCGGGGGCGGGCGGGGGGCCATCTGCGCATGCGCTTCTCTAGCGTCTAGCGTCTAGCCCGGCGCGGGTCACAGGACGCGGGCACGCTGGAAGGGGTCGCACGCCCATCCCCGCCCCCTAGAGCAGGGTAGCGGCTCCCCCCCCCCCCCCGAGGGTTGGGGTGGGGGAAATAAAAGGGGAGCTACCCGGAAGTGTAGGATAACCGCGGCCTAGGGGTCATAACTGAGGCATAGCCTTCCGGCTATGCACACCAACTTGACGCCTTCCCGCATCCGCCATCAAAGCCCCTCCCCCACCTCCACCAAGAGCCCGAGGCTCTGGGTCCTTGAGATAATCTGTGGAAAGCTCTCTGCCAGCCTTAAAGCTATATAAATGCTAACCACCATCATTAGCATTATTTGTTAAGATATCTGAGCCTTGCAAGCCCAGCTAAGCCAGTCTTCAGGCTTTCTGACTTTTCCTAGAAAGAGTAATGGGCAGCCTGAGTCATAAATTCAAACACATGCCACTCCCCTCTCAGCTCCATATCTGGGGAAGGATGGGCATCCCCCAGTTTTCACTCTGACTTTTGGCCTCGCAAATCTATTCAAGTGAACTTGAGCTTTAGTTCCCCAATTATCCAGGGAACCAAGAAGAGCTATATGAGGACTGGCTGTATTAACTAAGAGGAAGAGTGAATGGCTTGACATAGCAACAATCCTTTGCAGTGACCTAATGGACCTTCAAGAGACAGCCTTATCTTCAAAGACTTGCCTGACTGTAGGTTATGGGATTCTTGGATTCATCCTGTTTTATGGTTTTGGGAGACAACATTGTCTCCAGAGACTCCCCTAATTTTGGTTATGGCCTCTCAGGATATCCTGTTTTGGGAGACATCTACTTATTAAACCTAGAACAGAGGCTTGCTTATCACCAAGAAAGTCTCTTGAATTGTGTATCAAAGGACCATATCTCAGACACCTGGAATTCTTCACAACCACCTCTGGTTGGAAATGGGGCTCACTGACTCATTCCTTTCTAATCCCACCTTTCCCCCCAAATTCCTTACCTTCCTTTGTTTAAAAGGTATATAAATTCTTCCCATCCATTACTTGGTGTCATACTCAGCACAGACGGGACAGTACCCATGCACATATTTTTTTTTCTTCTCTGCTAAATAAAAACCTTTAGTTTCACAGGCATCATCTTCCTCTGGTTTTCTTCCCTTTGGGGAAAAGGGGGATTTAAATCTCCAGAACTGGCCTTTGTATTCTCCAGATCTCTTCCCCCTTTGAAGGAGAGATCTAAATTCCCTCAAGAAATTTCCAGATATCTTCCCCCTTTGGAGGAGAGGTCTAAATTCCCTCAAGAGAGTGTCTGCCTCAGTTTACAAACCTTACACTCTTTTTGGTTTTCGGCACCTAGCTTTGATGATAACCCATAAATAGAAACATCCTTCAGATGGCAGTTGACCTCTTACTGCTCTAAATCTTTGATCCCCCAATAACCTTTATAAACTTCAATTTACAATCTGGCAACCATTAGAATGTAAATTTGAGGGACTGTTGATTTTTATTTTTCTACCTGTACTACCTAGCACATAGTATTGGCTTAAATAAATGCTTGTTGATTAAGTAGCAAGTTGTAGAGTATGACCCTATAAAGGGAAAACTTCCTACCAATTATAATTATCATTATCATTAATAGCTGGCATTTGTTGCATTTTTCAGTCATGTCCAACTCTTTATGACCCCATTTGGAGTTTTCTTGGCAAGGATACTGGAGTATTTTAACATTTCCTTCTCATTTTACATTTACAGATAAAGAAACTCAGGCAAATAGGGTTATATGACTTACCCTGGGTCACACAGCTGGCTAAGTGTCTGAGCTCACATTTGAACTCAGGATGATGAGTCTTCCTGACTCCAGGCTTGGCACTTTATCCACTAAGCCATGTAGCAGCCCAAAACTGGCATTTAGATTGTGCTTTAAGGTTTGCAAAGAATATTAGATGTGTTATCTCAGAACCATTCAAATGTGGAATGGGCTGCCGCTAGAGATGGGAGATGAGGGAAGGGGGTTCTTATCACTAGAGGTTTTTTAAGTAGAAGCTAAATAACATTTGTTTGTGAAGGGAACTCATTGTTCAACTATAAATTAGAAGACCTCAGAAAGTCCCTTCCAATTCTAATATACCACAGGAAACACTGTTCTTCAGCACTCCTGCAATCTGGCTTCTTTGTACCAAGAAGAACTTCCAAGGTGGTTGTGGGAAGATGGAGGAAAATGAAGACATCAGATGATATGAAGGGAATGAAAAGGGAGGAATTAAATTGCAAAATTTCTTTTATTCCTGTTCTTCAAATTATCTCCTTGATCTTATGTTGCAGTCAGCTTGAATCTAACATGGACCTCTCCATTGTCCTCTACATAATATTCATTTTTATGTCTTACTTATATGCCATTTTTCATTGCCATATATTAACACTAGTAAATGCTGGCACTACAATTATGGGCCTTTATTTTCATGGAAAACAGTTATTAAAAGAATTTTGTAATTTCCTGGAGGTAATCAAATCTACTTACTTCCTTTTGGGTGACACTGGGCCCAACTCTCCCAAGTATACCCCCACACACACACACATACACATATATGTACTCATGGCCAAGTCCTATAGAGTGTCCATCCAAATGTATTTTGAAATCTGGGCAAAATTCTTCAATCCACTTGGTCTTTCTTATGTAAATGGTTAGAATGAACTCCATTGAGTGATTATAGATTTCTTCCTAGAACATCTGCTTTGTTCTAGAGTTTGATTCAATTAACATAATGGTATTTGCAAAATTTTGGAAGACCTCACCCTCTGTAGAGGACAATCATTCTTTGACCTGATCTGTTTTATGCCTGATATTCATTATTAAAGGGTTTTTGTAGTGGGTTATTTCAGCATCATATATTCCAACCAAACTAGAATTATTCTGATATATAGATAGGAGACGTCTTGTTATTTGAAGACAGTGTTCAAATGAATAAAAAAAATTGTTATATTTTGTCAATTTTGTGCTCATTGTCAATAAACAATGAGTACAATGGGATTTTATATTCTCTGCAGGGAGCTCTAGTACCACTGCTGTGAGGGCTGCTGAACGTTTTTCAGGGTTGCTTATTCACCCACCTTCACCCAACTCAGTGACCCCAAGAAGCCGTAATATGTGCAGCAGCCAACACCCCAGTAAAACCATCCTGGCAGATATTCTAAACCAGGCTGAGGGTAAAGGAGGGATTTCATACCCGTTGGTCAGTTAGGGGGATATCTACCCCAAGCATGTGAAGACTTTCCCAGGCAGAATGGGCAGATAAGAACTATTTGTTTCAACAACCATGAAGGCAGCTGAAGCAGGTTTTGTGGAGCTCTTAGAGCTTAGTCAGTTATCTAAGACTTTTGTCCTGCCATTGGATTCTATGACTCTGGAAGAGAGTGAGGCTGATGACTTTTGTGCAACTCTACCTCACTTAAATCCAGTTCTTGAGAAAGTCAAGACATTAACCTGTGATGTCCTCTTTGAAAATAAAAGATGAACAACAATTCTGAATAAATATATGATCCATGGCTGAATGTTGCTTGAGAAAGCCTGCTTCTTTCCTACTAAGATTCTTGTCTAGGATTCCCAACAGGAAGCCTTTCCCAATCATTCTTAGTTCCAATGCCTTCCCTCTGTTATTTCCAATTTATACTTTATATAGTTTGTTTGTACGCAGTTGTTTACAAGTTCTCTCTTCCTTTAGCTTGTTAGATCCTTGAGGACAAGGACTGTCTTTTGCCCTACTTTATATTCCCAGGACTTAGCACAGTCACTGGTACAGAGCAGGTGCTTAAGAAATGTATATTGACTAACTGAAATGAATCTTGTACAGTTTTTTTATGAATGGAAAAGTAGGCATATAAGTCAAAAGTTATTATTGTTTTCTTAGTTGCTTTTTTCCTGTATTAATAAGGTTGGAGATTTTTTTTCCCTTGCCTTTAGTATCTTCCCCTCCTTCAGATATTTTGTCTATATTGGATCCTCAATGCCTTCACAATTTTGTCTAATCAAGTATATATCTCCTCTGTATATACTTCATCTAATGTGTTCCCGTCTTTGTTCTCTTTAGTGGCGTCTTTACCTCCTCTATAAAAATATCTGGTCTGTTGGTTTTACTGTCTTTGAGTGAAGATTGTTACAATGATTTTTGCAAAATGTTTTCCATTTTTCTTTTATTTATAGTCCTTCCATTTTTATCCTTAAATGCCTTTGGGATGAGTTTACTTGATAGAATATACCTAATATCAACCCTTTAATCTGCTCTGATTCTACGTATTTTCCCACTATTTTCTCCCCTCTCCCTTCCTGCTTTGAAGCAACAGAACATATTCAATTCATCAATCAGCATTTATTAAACTTCTACTACACACCAGACATTATGCTAGGTTCTGGAAAGACAAAGAAAGAAGTGCTGACATTCTATCAGGAGACATAAAAAGCTTTCTTCAAGGGTTTTAACTTCTCCTGCTTCTTCTGCTTAATGAGACGATACTGCTCATAAATGTCTATCATCCATCTTTTAAAGATCTTGTAAATGATTTTAGTTTCTAACTCATTGTTACTATTTGGCAAGAAATCCAGATGTTAGCTGACTAAAGTACTATCTGGGCTTTTTTGGTCCCCTTGTAGAAATTAATTTATATTGGTTAAATTTCTGGATAAAATTGTTATACTCAGCATTACTGTCATTTCTTTTATGTGTTTCCAATTTTTTATTTTCAATTACTTTTTTATTTAATCCAGAGTAAAGGTGTTTCAGTTGTATACCATAAAGTTTTCTCATTATTATTGTTTCTTCATGTTTGTTTAACCAGGATGGTAACCCATTCTATAGACTATAGGATAAAATACAAAAGTCTTCAATGGCATTGCATTTGGCAACCTCTGTAATTTAGCTCCAATCTACTTTTCCAGTCTTATTTCACACTACTTCTTCATGAATCCTACATTCCAGTTAAACTAGACCATTACCTTTTCCCCAAGCTTTACAGGACATGCCCTGCCCTTTTGGCAGGCTGCCCCTGTCTTGGGTACATGTTCCTTTTCTGCTTTTCAGAGCCTTTCTCTACCATCATAGCTTAGATCAGGCACCACTTACTCTAAGCAACCTTTATTGATTGTTTCAGTTAAAATTATTTTCTCCTATCTCACAGTTTCCTGCAGTACTTTGTCTATATCTCTCTTTTGCCCTACAACACCCTACCTTAGTATTATACTTACTAGTGTATATGTATATACCTTGAAGTGAAATGTAAGTTCCCCAAAAGAAAAAGGAGGATCTTCCTAAGCAAGATTTTATTATCTCTCCTGGCATGGGACTAGGTGTACTTAGTTAGAGATTTTACTTTAGTTAAGAGTGACTGGGGGAGGGGGGACAAGATGGCAGAGTAAAAGCAGGAACTTGCTTGAGCTCCTCCCCCAAACACCTCAAAATACCTATAAAAATGACTCTAAACAAATTCTAGAGCTACAGAACCCAAAAAATGACAGAGTGAAATACATCTCCAGCTGAAGACAGCCTGGCAGGCCAACAGGGGCTGTGCTGGCACAGACCAGGCAGAAACAGACCTCAGGGGTTTGAACCACTGGCAGCTGTGGGGGTTTCCGGACTTCTCGTTCCATAAATGCCAAAGACAAAGTAAAAGGTCAATGGGGAACCTCTTTTGGACCCGGGTAAGAGAAAAGCATAGTCCAGCCCCAGCTTCAGGGTGGTAGAGGTAGCAGCAGCAGTGACTGGAGCAGCAGCAGCTACTTCCAGAGCTTCAGGCCAAAGACAGTGGGGGGATCAAGGGGATAATCAGAGTGCAATTGCAGGGACCTCTTTGCTGGCACTAAGGCAGGATTCTCTTGCTTTTCCCTGCTTAGATCTGGGTCGAAGTCTTGGGTGATGGTCCTGGGTGAGGAGGAGTGCTGGTGTGACAGAGCTTGTGGCACCTGTGGAGAGGGAGTCCTCCTCACAGTTCAGAGGCAGAAAAGAGTGCTTGTGGTCACTCACAGACCAGATCAGGGACCAGGAGAGGAGTAAATACCTCTCCTTTGATCATATCACCTTAGAAATACTGAATATTTACAGGTGCCTAGAAGTAGCTCTGACAATAATTGCACAAAATCCCAGAAATTTAGGACAGAGCACTTGCCACTCTGGAAGCAGAGTCATGCCTTGGCAAAGAGCTCAAAAGTCAAGTAATTGGCAGGGAAAATGAGCAAACAGAGTAAAAAAATCTGACTATAGAATCTTTGGTGACAAAGAAGAACAAATCATACAACCAGAAGAAGACAACTAAATTGGGGTGGCTGGGTGGTGCAGGGAGTAAAAGTGCCGGCCCCAGAGTCGGGAGGACCCAGGATCATTTCCAGCCTCAGAAAATTAGCACCCACACATAAAGAAATAACTAGCCACATAGCCTTGAGCAAGTTACTTAACCCCAATTGCTTTAAAAAAAAAAAAACTTAAAAAAAGAAGACAACTAAGTCAAAACTCCTGCATCAAAAGCCTCCAAGAAAAATATGAATTGGTGACAGGCCATGGAGGAGCTCAAGAGGCATTTTGAAAATCAAGTAAGAGAAGTGGAGGAAAAATTAGAAAGAGAAATGAAGAATGATACAAGAAACATCAACAGCTTGCTAAAGGAAACCCCAAAAAATACTGAAGAAAATAACACCTTAAAAAAAAGATTAACTCAAATGGCAAAAGAGGTCCAAAAAGCTAACGAGGAGAAAAATGCCTTAAAAAGTAGAACTGGCCAAATAGAAAAGGAAATTCAAAAGCTCACTGAAGAAAAGAATTCCTTCAGAATTAGACTGGAGCAAATGGAAACTAATGACTTCATGAGAAATCAAAAAATTATAAAGCAGATCCAAAAGAATGAAAAAATAGAAGACAATTTGAAATATCTCATTTGAAAAACAATTGACCTGGAAAATAGATCCAGGAGAGATAATTTAAAAGTTATTGGACTAACTAAAAGCTATGATCAAAGAGCCTAGACATCATCTTTCAAGAAATTAGCAAGGAAACCGCCCTGATACTCTAGAACCAGAGGGTAAAATAGAAATTGAAAAAATTCACTGATTGCCTCTTGAAAAAGATCTCAAAAAGAAAACTTCGATAATCAAGGGAGGGGGCGGAGCCAAGATGGCGGAGTAGAAACAGCTCGTCCAAGCCTCTCTGCCCCCAGATTCTCCACAAACTATGTAAAAAAGGACTGTGAACAACTTCTGGAGCCCCAGCACCCACAGAACGACACAGAGAAGCTAACCTCCCGCTGAGGACAGCCCAGCACCCTGCAGGAAGGACCAGCGCAGTGGTCTGGGAGCCAGCAGCGCGCAGAGCGCAGGAGCCGAGCCGAGCCCAGGTCCACGTGAGCCGAGGTTTTAGCCCCAGGGCGGCAGGGCCAGCAGCCAGCTGGAGGAACCCCAGAACACCAGGAGCTGTGGCGACTCCAGAATTATCAACATAGACATGCCTAGGACAAAGTAAGAGGTTAGTGTCCTATGGACTTTGGGACCTGTATTTGGGGAATGCGTCAGCTCCCTCCCCTGGGGGCTAGAAGCTGCTGAGGAGACACGCCATTTTGTAGTTTTCAGAGGCATTTCCGGCTCCCAGCCTACAAATCGTGGGGAGATCCAGCGATCAGTCTTGGGGGGTAATCGCTCTTGCTTTAACCTCCCTGGATCTGGATTGGGATCTAGGGTGGAAGTTGTGGGTGGGTTTATAGCTTGCCAGAAACGGAAGTTGCCCCCCACACGTTCGGGACGAAAATTCCTCTATCTGGCCTTAAAGCCATAGTGTGGCAACAAGCCCAAAAGTCAAGCAATTAAGTGGCAACATGCCAAGGCAAAGGAAACAGAAAAATGCAACCCTAGACTCCTATTTTGGGGGCATAGAGCGGGAAAAGGACTGTGAGGTCAGAAGTCCTGCTCCAAAAGCCCCACGGGAAAACATGAGTGGGTTGCAGGCCATAGAGGACCTTAAGAAGGACTTTAAAAATCAAATAAGAGAGGTGGAGGAAAAATTGGAAAGAGAAATGAGAAGGATGCAGGAAAAGTATGAAATGAGGGTCAACAGCCTGACTGAGGAAAACAACACCTTAAAAAATAGACTAACTCAAATGGCAAAGGAGGCCCAAAAGGGCAATGAGGAGAAGAATGCCTTAAAAAGTCGAATTTGCCAGATGGAAAAAGAATCTCAAAAGTTCACTGAGGAGATTCATTCCTTCAGAGTTAGACTGGAGCAAATGGAAGCTAATGACTTTATGAGAAATCAAGATGCTGTTAAGCAGATCCAAACAAATGAAAGATTAGAAGGCAATGTGAAATATCTCATGGGAAAAACCACTGACCTGGAAAATAGATCCAGGAGAGACAATTTAAAAATTATTGGACTACCTGAAAGCCATGATCAAGGAAAGAACCTAGAAATCACCCTTCAGGAAATTCTCAGGGAAAACTGCCCTGATGTTTTAGATCCAGAGGGCAAAATAGAGGTTGAAAGAATCCACCGATCACCTCCTGAAAAAGATCCCAAAAAGAAAACTCCCAGGAATATTATAGCCAGGTTCCAGAATCCCCAGATCAAGGAGAAAATACTACAAGCAGCCAGGAAGAAACAATTTCAATATTGTGGAAACACAATCAGAATAGCCCAGGACCTGGCAGCTTCTACACTGAGGGATCGAAGGGCATGGAATAGGATATTCCAGAGGGCAAAAGAACTGGGAATGAACCCAAGGGTCACCTACCCAGCAAAACTGAGTATTTTGTTTCAGGGGAAAATATGGTCATTCAGTGGAATAGAGGACTTTCAAGCATTCTTGAGGAAAAAACCAGAATTGAATAGAAAATTTGACATCCAGACACAAGAAGCAAGAGATGCCTGAGAAGGTAATCAGGGAAAAGAAATCAAAAGGAACTTATCAAAGTTGAACTATTTACATTCCTATATGGAAAAGCAATAACTGTGACTGATGATATCTTTCTCACTATGAAAATAATGGAAGAATGGGGTGTGGTCATATGAATACATATGTGAATGTGTGTGTATATGGTTACAGTTATATATGGATAGAGGGCATAGGTTGAATTTGTTGGGAAGGGAGAATACTCAAGGGATGAAATTATGAGGTGAGAGAGGAAAGTGGCAAGAGGAGATGGGGAGAGACATGGTAGGGTAAACTATCTCATGTAGGGGAAGTGGGTGCAAAGGAGGGGGAGAATAAGGAAGGCTAAAAAGGAAAAACCACATTCACATTGAATTTGGTTCAGGGAGAAAATGACATACATACTAAATGGGATATCTCAACCTGCAGCAGGATAGGGGGAAGGGGGATGAGAGGAGGGATGATGGATGGGAGGGCATCCTTGGGGTGAGGGGAGGTTGGAAGTACCCACTATAGAAGAGGGACAGGATCATGTAGGGAATGGACCAGGTGGGGGGTGGGATGAGTGGGAGGGAATTATAAGCAGCCTTGTACAATATATCTACTATGATAACGTTTTGCATACCTAGACATGTACAACATATACTGAATTACTTATATCCCAAGAAGGAATGGGTGACAAGGGAGGAAGGAAATGGATCTGAAATTCGAGGTCGTAACATTAAATGTTTCAAATATATATATAAATACTATTATTAATACTCTTTTGCTTGTAATTGGGAGATAAGATGTGCAGGCATTGGGACACAAAGATTCATCTTCCTCTAATGGAAAAGTCGATGGGGGTATGGGAGAAGGTATGGGAGAGAGCAGATTGGAGGAAGCGATATCTTGTGGGACTGCTATTCTGGGAGGTTGGGTAGGGGAATAATGGGGGGAAAATGATTGTAACTCAAAATCTGGCGGAAATGAATGATGTAAAACAGAAGTTAATAAAGTATTTGTTTAAAAAAAAAAAGAAAACTTCTAGGATATCATAGCCATATTCCAGAGTTCCCAGGTCAAGGAGAAAATATTACAAGCAGTCAGGAAGAAACAATTTGATTATTGTGGAAACACAATCAGGATAACACAGATCTAGCAGCTTCTACATTAAGGGATTGAAGGACTTGATCGAATGTCAAAGGAGCTAGTATTAAAATCAAGAATCTCCTACCCAGCAAAACGGAGTATAATACTTCAGGGGAAAATATTAATATTCAATGAAGTAGAGGACCTTCAAGCATTCTTGATGAAAAGACCAGAGTTGAACAGAAAATTTGACTTTCAAATACAAGAATCAAGAGAAATATGAAAAGGTAAGTAGAAAAGAGAAAGAATAAGGAACTTATTAAAGTTGACCTGTTTACATTTCTACATGGAAAGACAATATTCATAACTCATGAGACTTTTCTCAGTATTAGGATAGTTGAAAGGAATATGTATGTATGTGTGTGTATGTATTATACATATGTATGTATGTGTGTGTATATATGTGTATAGGTATGTATAGACAGAAGGCATAGGGTGAGTTGCATATGAAGGGATGATATCTAAAAAATAAAATTAAGGTGTGAGAGAGGAATATATTGGGAGAAGAAGATAGGGAGAGATAGAATAGGGTAAATTATCTCACATGAAAGAGGAAAGAGAAAGCAGTTACAATGGAGGGGAAGAGCAGAGAGGTGAAAAGGAATGAGTCAACCTACTCTCATTGGATTTGGCTTAAGGAGGGAATAACACACACACTCAATTGGGTATCTTACCCTACAGAAAAGTGGGGGGGGGAGGGGATAAGAGGGGGAATGATGGAAGGGAAGGCAGATTGGGGAAGGGAATAGCCAAAAGCAAACACTTTTGAAAAAGGACAGGGTCAAATGAGAAAATAGATAAATGGGGGGCAGGATAGGATGGAGGGAAATATAGTTAGTCTTTCACAATATATGGAATGTTTTGTATAACTACACATGTATAACCTATATTGAAACTGCTTTTCTTCTCAGTGGGGGTGTGTAATGGGAATGTAAATTTATGTAGTTGCCATCTTTCTTAGATTGTATTGTGTAAGATCTTCCCTGCCCCTAGGCCATTTAATAGGCTTAAGTGCACCTGGAGCCTATGGTGGAAGATCCTTTGTGATTGGGCAGTGGGGTCAAGAGGGTTGTTATATTCTCTAAGCCAGGAGAAGGCTATATAAACCCTGTTGTAAGACTTTGTTTGGGGGCTCACTTTGCCGCTGATACCCCCCCATTCCCCCTTTGAAAAACCCAGATGTTGATGCTTCCCTCTCTGGTAACTGACTAGGTATAGATGTAATGGTTGGACAGTTGGAGACATATCTGCTTGATCTGTTGTAATTTGTAATTTCTGCTTGTAACCTCTGTATACTCTGAAGTTCGGGATGCTGACTTTCCCCCCTGAACTAGGTAAATGATATGTTTGATTGATTAAAGCAAGATTATTAACCCATTTTGAGTTGCTTTCCTTTAGAAAAGGAGATCTAAGAATCCGTGTTGGCAGCCACCCTGGGGATGCTGGGGTGCTTGCTGGTACAGGGTAGGTGAGGAAGGAAGAAGGGAGAAAATTTTGAATTCAAAGTTTTAAAAAGAAATGTTAAAAATGTGTTTTTACATGCAACCAGGAAATAAGATATACAGGCAATGGGGTAGAAAAATCTATCTTGCCCTATAAGAAAATAAGAGTGAAGGGGAAAATGCGGGGAGGGGATAGAAGAGAGGGTAGACTGGGGAAAAGGTAATCAGTATGCTTCCCATCTTGGTTTGGGGGTAGGGGAGAGATGGGGAGAAAATTTAGAACTCAAAATCTTGTGGAAATGAATGTTGAAAACTAAAAATAAATAAATAAAATCTGGAGGGAAAAAAAGAGTGACTAACCAAATATACTTTACAAATTTGTAGGCCAGACCATTATCCAGGAAGAAGTCATTTTTCCCAAAACCACTAAATAGCACTGCCATTCAGAGAGAGAGAGAGAGAGAGAGAGAGAGAGAGAGAGAGAGAGAGAGAGAGAGATTTAAGGGAAAAAGCATAGAAAAAAAAAGTTGTAAGAGAGAAAGAATAGTTGAGAGAGGAATAGTCACAATCCAGAAAGCCCTTCAACTTTGTAAGGCAAATCAGAAAGGGAGTATTAAAAGACATTTTTTGTTGTTTCTTGAAGAAATGACATCAGGAGGGTGATGTCTTGATTTACAAGTGAATTGAATTTAAGTGCAGATCGTGCAAAGTCACCAGCCTCAATCTCTCCTCCAGATCGTCTGAGTCCAGTGGCAAGACATAGATGAGGAAGACTGGAGATGACTCTGGATAACAGTGGGAGACCTTGGCCTTTTTAAGCTAAGTTTTTCCCTGAGCTGGGAAGTTTTATACCCTAAAAATGGACTTGGTTGAGAACAAGTCATCAATGCCAGATGTGGAAGGGGACATTCCTAATCAGACCCAGATGTGGTGGGGGAATTCATAGGGTCACTTATTTACACCAGGCTCATTTCCTTATGGGCACCAGAAATTGGGTGAGGGTTTGAGTTGACTGAGAGAGCAATAAAGGAATGGCTCACAAGATGTTGCAGTTTGCCAGATGTCTTATCTAGTCAGAGGCTGTGATTATTTTCTGCTTGACACAGGGTCTGAATGGGTCAGGACAGTGGAGAAATGCAAGCTATCTGTGATTGCTTATATGTTTTATGGGTATTAGGACCATTCATTGTGATTCTCGATTAGAGTCTTTTCATTATAACTACAACATCAAACAATATATTTTAAAAAATCACCATTATCAAGGACAGCTAGGTGGCACAGTGAATAGAGCACTGGCCTGGAATCAGGAGGACCTGAGTTCAAATTTGGCCTCAGACTCTTGACACCTATTAGCTGTGTGACCTTGGGCAAGTCACTTGACCCAAATCACTTTCCCTCTTCCCCCCTAAACTCACAATTATCACATAAATATAACTGTGAATGTGAATGAACTTACTAATAAAAAACAGTAAGCTGTATTAGAAAACAGAATCTAAAGGTATATATTTTATAAGAAACACACCTGAAACATTGAGTCACATAAAAGTAAAATGAAGGGGCAGAGCAGAATTTATTATGCTTCAGGTAAAAATTATAAAAGCAGAAGTAATAATCATGGTTAAACAAGCTAAGCAGGTGCATTAGGGGTCTGTTGTCTACAGACCCCCATCATCTTGCTTAGCTAATGCAACCTTTCCATGAAGAAGATACTGGGGAGATGGCTTCTGGAAGAAGAGATGACATGTAAAGAAAAGTCTTTGACACGATACAGATATCCCATAACTGGTACAGTCAGCTAATCATATGGCCAGCTTCAGCTACTTCCCTTTGCTCTAGAAGGGTCTGAGCGGACTCTTTGATTCTCTCTCCCAGTATCCAGTGAGGGGCCAAGATAAAGACACTTAAAGCCTTCTCTTCTGGGAGGACATAGTGCTCCTGAAAAACAGGCCTTGGTCCTTCTTCTTTTCAGTAGTTCATTTTTCCATTCTGGGTTATGAGAATGGAATTTCTGAACTTGGTTGGGAGAGTAAGTCATGAGAAACAGAGTTGGAATGAAAACTGGGTTTTAAGCTAGTGCAAACTCAGCAACTGGGTGGGTGGAGGCTTAAACTGATCACAGTAGATAAAAAGAGGTACCCCTTCAGGATATGCTAGAATGCTGAAGAAGAGAGATGTGGCCTTCCTGGGACTGAGAGAGTATGGAAAGAGTATACATATCACACAGGGAAATCACATTATTCTTAAAAGCACCATCACCAAAGAAATAATATTAGTATCTAAATATGTTGAAAAGCATAGAATCTCAAAAAAAAAAAGGTAATTGAATGTCAGGGAGAAATAGCAATAGAAATAGCAAAACTATAATAGTTGGGGTGAAGAAAAAGAACATTTCAAGCATAGAAAACAGTGCCATGGAGGAGGATCATTAAGGAGACCATTTTGACTAGACAGTGTGAAAATGTGTAATGTGTAACAAGGATAGAAAATTTATGAATAAGGGTCCAGGTTGTGAAGGGCCTTAAATGACAAACAAAGAGTTTATATTAGATCCTGAAAGTAATAGGGAGTCACTAGAGTTTATTGAGGAGGGGAGTACATTTCCTTCCCTTTAGCAAAATCAGTCTGGCAAATGGATAGAGTTGAAATTCAAATGGGAAAAGATTTGAGGCAGAGAGACCAAGAAGGAGGTTATTGCAATTCTTCAGGTGAAAGGTTATGATGTCCTTAAGTAGAGTGATGTCTGTTTATGAAATTTGGTGAGAAGAGGACACATATGAGGTATGTTGTTGAGGTAGAAACATCAAGATATGACAACCAATTGAATTTGTAGGGGTGATAGAAAGGAAAGAATTGAGAATAACACTACAATGTCAAAAGTGAGTGACCAAGGCCATGGTGGCACTTTTAACAGATAGAGGTAAGTTTTAAAGAGGAGTGGGTTTGGAGGGAAAAGGTAATGAATTTTTAGACGTGTTGAAAATGTCTAATGGGCAATTGGTGATGTGCAACTAGTTCTCAGGAGAGATACTAGGATAGATTTATAGATCTGGGATTTGTCTCCATAGAGAAAATAATTAAACTCGTGGCAGCTAGTTGATACATTAGAGTGAATACTGTGCCTAGAGTCAGGAAGACCTGAATTCAAATCCAGAGTCAAATATTTAGTGGCTATGTGACCCTGGGCAAGTCTCTTAATCTCTATCTTCAGTTTCCTCAAGTGTAAAATAGGGATAATAAAAATAGCACTTACCTCCCAGCATTGTAGTCAGAGTCAAATGAGATAATATTCATAAAATGCTTAGGAGGTTGTGTAGGTACTTAATAAATGCTTGTTTCTTCCCTTTCTTCCTTCTTTCTCATAGGAGCAGGCAAAGTCAGGAAGGGAGAAAAAATAGAGAAAGAAGAAAAGGGGGCCAAAGCCTTGGACTGCATTCTCAATTAGGATATGACTTGAATTATGATCCACTAAAAAGGAGTGAATAGATTGGCAAGAGAAGAACCAAGAGAGAACATTCCAAAATCCCGGAGAAGAGAGAGTTTCCTCTGAGAGGAGATGGTGGTACTTAGTATTTAATGATACTGAGAGGTCAAGAAGAATGAGGGTCATGAAGAAGTCATAATATTTGCAATTAAGAGGTCACTGGTAATTTGGAGAAAGCAGTTTTAGTTAAGTGATAAGATCAGAAACCTGGCTGCAAAGAATTTAGGGGGAGAAAGAGAAAGAGAGAGAGAGAGAGAGAGAGAGAGAGAGAGAGAGAGAGAGAGGAAGAAGAAGGAGAAGGAGGAGGCGGCAGTGGCGGCAATAAAATATATTAAAATATAGGATGATGATGTGAAACCTATGGCTCTCTCTTTTTTTTTTTAAAGCAATTGGGGTTAAGTAACTTGCTCAAGGTTACATAGCTAGTCATTATTTATGTGTGGGTGAGGCCGGATTCGATCTCAGGTCATCCCAACTCCAAGGCCAGCACTCTTACTCACTGCACCACCTAGCCACCCCACTCCCTCTTGTTAAAAGAGTTGGCAATTGACAACCAGGAAGAAAATCTCTATAAAGCCTGGATTGTGGAAATGGAAAGCAAAGCAATGGGTACTGCAGAGGACTTTAGCTGTTTCCACAACTTCATTAAATTCTAAAAGCCCCCAAATTATGTGTGAATATAACTGCAAGGAATGTCTCCCTACCCCTTAGCAAAATAACTCCATTTCTTAATATAAAGAAGCATGAGTATTGCATTGTCATAGTCACACCCTCATAGGCATAAATTTTGTATAGATAAGATTAGCTGGCCCCAAAGCATCAACTGAGCTCCATAGTTATACCCTCTAATGTTGTATAAAAAACCCATGGCTTTATCCATTGGTTAGCCAGCCTATGCCAAAGCAGACCAGCCAGGTTGGTCACCAAGGCTGGCTCATTAATGGGATGGGGAAGCTGGCCTAACTCTTCCCAAGGATAGCCATGATCCAGTCTTGCCCATAGCCTTAATGGGATGATCCTGTACCCTTGTAAGCAGCTTGAGGAGAACTTTCCATACCCCTATAAGTGCAGAAAGCTCTGTGAGGTCTTGCTTAAACCTGTCATTAGGCATTTATACCTGCCTTTACAATAAATATCAAGCACTACTCTTTTTCTGACGTGAGTCACTTATATCACCAGCATGTCCCATTTGATAGTAACTAGAGGGAATTGTGGGTTTTAGTAAAATTGTGTTTTGTTTTGCTTTTTTAAGTAGAAAGGATAAGGTAATTGAAGAAGCATCAATATGTATGCTGAAGACTTACTTATCAGGCTTGCCATGTAGGAGGTACTTAATAAATGCTTGTTGACTGACAGACTATAAAGGAAGAAATTGGGATGGAGAAAATAATGAGTTCAATACTCAACTCTTTCTGCACCTAGGTAGTACAGTGGATAGAGGACTGGGTTTAGAATCAGGAGAACTCATCTTTGTAAGTTCATATCTAGCTTCAGACATTTACTAGCTGTGTGTAAGCAAGTCACTTAACCTTATTTGCCTCAGTTCCTCATCTGTAAAATGAGCTGGAGAAGGAAATGACAAACCATTCCAGTATTTCTGTTAAGAAAACCCCAAATGGGTCATGAAAAGTTGGACATGACTAAACTCCACAAAAAAGGAGGGAGAATGTAATGAGGGCCAGGAGATAATTTCCATAAGAATTAGGGTTGGGCAAGACATTTCAATAGACTCCACTTAGGTTCCCAAAGTGGGTGATACTGCCCTCTGGGTGGGGGGAGGGGGAAGATCCTGCTTGAACCCAGGGATGGAGGAGTAGATTTGGGTGCAACTGGGGAGCATTGAATAAAAATAAGGGGACAATGTAAGTATAAAAAAAGAAGAAAAATTTGAAAAAACATTTGTACATGTTTTATCTGTTGTGTAATAGTTAAAGTAGCAATGATTACATTGTTTTCCAAATAAACACACAAATGCAAATCATAATCCATCAGTAGTCAAGTCCACCAACAGGTCTTAACAAATACGTGTTGGCAGGCAAGTGTGTTGAGCATTGTTAGGCAGTCTAGCTTGTATTGGCTGGAATATGTGTGTTTTGACTTGATTATAACACACTACTATATGGTTACATGATGCAATATTGCATCATCAAAATTTCAATGCAGGAAAAATTCACAACATTTACAATAAATTGTTAAATTTAAGATGTGTCATTTCAAAAAATAATATTTTTTGAAATGACACCAATTTCAAAAATTGTTAAAGGGTTAAAGAAAGTAGATTTCCAGGGAGACATTGAAAAAAAATTTTGAAAAGGAGGCAGTAGGGCAAATAAATTTGTGAACCTCTGGAATAGAGTAGTAAATGTCAAAGAGATGTTGTCAGTGGTAGTGGCAGAAGAGTCCAGAAAAAGTAGTAAGGAATAAGAAGCATTCAAATTCTCCCTTCAGTACCAGAGTATTGAGGGGTATGAAAGAAGGCCAAACCTACACTGGAAAGTGGATACTATGTCTTTCTGGGGAGGCAGATCTCTTTGAGTATCCTAAGAGGCAATGAGCTCAAGAGAAAGAGGTCTAATGCAAAAGGAAGTTTGCTAATTATGGAACAGGTGTGTAGAGGGTTCAGTTGAAGGGGTGGGCAGATATAGGCCAGGACATTAGAGGAGGAGGGTTGATGGGGTGAAAATAAGAGGCTAGGAAGGAGGGAATTGGAGTTGGAAGGGGAACTATTTAGGCTTGGATTTTGAGGGATTCAGTATTACTGGGATTGGAGGAATAAAAGAGGTTGAAAGTAAATCATGAAACTGCTGAGTTCACTATCTAAGCTCAATGGAGACTTCACTGCTGCAGAGTAATCCTTTCATTCATCTCATATTGACTTCTCATTTTTCACAGCTACTAGTTAAGTTCTCAACTCCAGTTCTTACTTCATCTACATCACTTTGAAGGCCTTACCTCCTGCTCTTGTGAGAAAGTGATTTAATGTGATTTAGCCTCAACTTCCTTCCTCTTGACTCAAAATTCCTCTCCATTTTTTTTTTGAGCATCTTCTCATTCCCTCCAGTCTCACAGGGATTTCATTTATGTCCTTGATCCTATCCCCATTCATCTCCAGAAGTTTGTTCCAGCAATCATCTCTCTTAATACTTTCTTCTTTCCTCTCTACTCTTTCTCCTTTATTATCTGGAAATAAAACAAAAACAAACAAACCCAACTTACCCTTTACCACTTTCTAACTATCATCTATTTCTTATTGTGAAGGTCAGATGAAATAATATATGAAATTACTTTGAAAACCATGAAATGCTATAATTACATAAGATATTATTAATTGTTACATCTCTTAGTCTGATAGACAATCTTTGTTGATGGTTCTTAGTGATTCAGTACGGATTATAAGCTGAACCCTCCTTAAACATAGTTGTTTGTTCCTCAATTTTTTTTGGAGGGGGGAAGGTAGGGCAATTGGGGTTAAGTGACTTTCCCAAGGTCACATGGCTAGTAAATGTTAAGTGTCTGAGGCCGGATTTGAACTCAGGTCCTCCTGACTCCAGGGCTGGTGCTCCATTCACTGGGTTTCTTAACTGACCCTTGTCCTTCATTCTTGAAGAAGAACATGACATTAGTAGCATGACTTCAAGTGAATTGAATTGGACTTAATAGGCCTAAGGTAATTTGAAGATCTTCCCTGCTTTGAAGCTCTTTCCTGTCTCCTAATAGGCTAAATGTAATCACATGGAGCCTATGGTGGGAGAATTTTGCTGAAGGGTGGAGCAGAGCCAAGAGGAAGCTAGGAGTCAGAGCAGTTACAGCTGGAGGGAATAGAGGACACAGACAAGGAGACAGCTAGGCTTGTGAGTGTTTGTGGGAAAGTTAAAGGATGGTGTGGCTCCCTACTGTGCTATGGTGTAATAACTTTTTTGTTGCTATGATGTATTTGGTTTCCTGGTGTTGGGATTTGACTTTCTGGTATCTGAATAAATGTTTTGCTTCTGTCTTCTGTATGGAGAGACACTTATATTTTGCAATTCAGAACAGTGCCAGCATATTCATAGGCACTGTTGGTGCTGTGAATATTGTGTTGGTGCTACAATCAGTATGACTAGAGATGACCTCAGATGCAGACCTTTTTAAGCTAAGGTCTTTAATAACATGTCTCAGTTTGACTGAGGCAATGCCCATTCAGTGATTAAGGCTGGATAAGAAATGAAGCAAAAAATAGCCTCTTTACCTGGTTAAAAAAAAAAAAATTCAAGCTCAGAGGGGAAGACCTCTGAGGTTTCTGGCCAAAACAAAAACGATTGCTATTTACATTCACTCTGAGCCACTCAGGGCCCAAAAAATGACCAAGTAGGGCTTGCCTGGGACTTATTAATGACCAATCAATGAGAGCTACCCTAAAGGTCTCCCCCTCCCCTAATCATTACTGAGATTTCAAAAACAGTTTATATAATCATTTCCTTTCATAAATGATTATATAAATCAGTCAATTATTTAATTAGAAAAGAATACATATCCTTGACTGTGCCCCAGTGAAGCAACTAGTTTAGATCTTTATTAGGGATGAGAGCAACTGAATCAACTAGCAGGTAAATCAATCACCCAACAAGTATTTATTAAACTCTACTATGTGTCAGGTACTGTACTAGCCACTGGGGATACAAAAACAAAGATTAAAGTAATCCATACTCCCACGGAAGTGAAGATTTTGATCTATTGACTTCCAGACTACTAACCTGGATTGTATAGCTTGATGGTCTCCAGATTTTTTTGATTATGCCCTCATATTAGTAAAATTTTTTGAGCATGCAACCTCAATATATGCATATTTATATTAGATAAGTAAAATGTATAAGACTGTGTACATTATAAAATATATGCAAAAAAGAAACAAAGTACATTAAATGAGCAATATTTTAAAATTATTTTATTTATTAACTACAAAAATAGTCTTTGCTCTCACTAAAATTATTTCATAAATTTAGTAATTAAGCATTCAATAATAATACATTATTAATTATATTTTAGTGAGAACAATGTGATTTATTGTGTTTTACTATTTTTGCAATATTGGTTTGAACTTTGTGATGCAACAATTTGTCTAGTTCTAAGTTTAGTTTGATTCTTGATTTTAATGTCTGTCATAGCTGAGGATGTACTTCACAAAGATAAGTAGACTCGAATAGAAATATATTATTAACTGTGCTTTCTAAATTATGCTATCCATTTTTCAATCTCATTCACCAAATACAAGTTTTTATTGATATTTGGCTAATTTCCACCTTTCCAATTAGTTATATTTGTAAACGAATTGGAAGGTGGTTCATTTTTATATATTTAACAAATAGGTCCAAAATGCATTGAAACTTAATTTCAAGATTTTTTTTCTTTTTTGGAGGGGGAAAGGCAGGGCAATTGGGGTTAAGTGACTTGCCCAAGGTCACATGGCTAGTAAGTGTTAAGTGTCTGAGGCCAGATTTAAACTCATGTCTTCCTGACTCCAGGACCAGTGCTCTACTCACTGCACCACCTAGCCACCTCATTTCAAGATTTTTTTTTTTAACAATCTATGAAATTTTATTTTCTCTGGTGTATACAGACACAAGAGTTTTTATGGTTTACATACATTATTTTTGGAAGCAAAAGTTTAGTTTTCAAAAGTCTTTTTAATAATGATGGCTTCATCCTATCATTAATATTTCAAGGCAAAATATATATTAGGGCAAGGTTCACCATTAACAAAAGATGTAAATTCATATTTACTTTTAGTTTTGTTTTAATACATTAAAAATTTTTTTTGTTATTCTGAGTTTGATGAATGTAAATGTTTCCATACACAAAGAAAAACAGGAAGAGAGAATTTCATGAAAATGTATTCTCCATTTCATATAGCTTGGTATGTGTGTATATATGTATACATAATATATGTGTGTACAAACACACACATATATATTATATATACACACACACACACACACACACACACACACACACACGTGTATATATATGTCACTTTAGTTTCAAAGCTGTCCCACATGTCCATGATTTCCTCAAATCTCTTTCTGTTCTTTTCTGTCTTTCTAAATGGGATCCATAGACAATCAAATTATATCAGTGTAGCAATTCACATAGGGAAAAATCAAGTGGGTGAAAAATGTGTATTAACCAGATTATGGTATGTGGTCTGCCCAAATATATGTTCTGATTGGCCAACACAATGAAATGTTCATCCAATTGCTTATTATAGTTGATGATACTAATTTTTCATTTGTTTTTTTTTTCTGCATAAACCTTAAAGCCAAACTTTTTTGGAATAGTTATCAGTCTTATTTAGTGCTATCTCTAGTATTCTAGGGCTTAATATGAACATATTATCTATCTGTAAAGAAATGAGAAGGAGGAAGAACACAGGATAGATTGCTTCTGGGAAGCTATCGAGTGTTTTCAATAATTCCAAGCTGTTTTCTGAAATAAAACTCCATATTTTTAGGATCAATGTTTTTCTGGTCATGCAGCTACATGATGCATGCAGGATGTGGAGCTTGAAAGGCTTGAATTTAAATCCAGCCTTAGACACTGTGATCCTATACAAGTAACTTAACTTCTGTCTGCCTCAGTGTCCTCATCTATAATAAAATGGGATATAATACCTACCTACCAGGATTGTTTTAAGGATAAAATGAGATAGTATTTCTAAATTACTTTGCAAATTTTAAAGTGTTATACAAATGCTACCTATTAATATCATTAATATTATAAATCAACAAATTATGAAATAATAAAATCCCTAAAGAATCAACACTTGAGGCAATCCATGAGATAAAGAAGAGACATATGATAGGCAAAAATAAAGTGTAGTATATCATCAATGACTTCTATGTAAGAAGTATAAAAGACATAATGTAGGAGATTTATGGCAGTAAACATACAAGGCCCACAGAAAGTATGGATCAGTTGTAATTTGTATTGTTGGAGTGAGCTCTCACTTTTGTAAGACCACAGAACCATTGAAGTTTTGAAACAGAGCATCCACTATTACATATATCTTATACAGACTCTGCATATGGACAATATCTTGCACCTAGGATTGAATAAGAGGAAGAGAACATACTGAATTACGTATAGGAAATTGCAGAATGAAGTATACATTATATATATTGTAAGACCTAACAGATTATTTTGTTTAACTATACTTCTTCATTACAAGGCAGGGTTCTACTTTGAATAGACATATGAAAAAGAAGTGACAAAAATGTTTAAAAAATAATAACTAATAGTTTATTTATTAATAAATTAATAAGAAAGGAAAGAAATTGTACAGTGTTTTTAATGGTTCCAAACTCCTCTGTGTCACCAAAGCCCATTTTTTAAAACATTAAATATCAGAGATTTTTAACCTGAGGTCTCTGAACTTTCCCCCCCAATATTTTGGTTAACTATAATTCAAGATAATTGATTTCCTTTGTAATCCTATGTAGTCTGTCATATGTATTTAAAAGCGTCCAAATGGGTTCATGATACAAAAAAAAATGTTAAGAATCAGTACTTTAGGCAACACCATGTAACTGTGAACACCAAAATTTGGGGTCATGAAGAAAGCTATAATGGGTGTAAATAGGCTGCAGCAGATTATCGCTGGTGAGCTTCATATACCAAATGGCATGAACGACATCACAGGATGACAGCTTTGGAGCTACAAGGGACCTTCGAGGTGATCTAGTTCAACCTTCCCATTTTACAGATGAGCTAAGTGAGGCCAGAAATATTATGTCTTTTGCCTAAGGTTGTACAGGAAGAGAGAATTTGTATTCAGATCCTCTGACTCCAAATTCAGCACTCTTTCCTCTTTCATCAACAAGAAAACGTATGACATAAAAACAAGTTGGGTCAGTTTTGCTGTGAGAATAAGAGAGAACAAATGAGTATCATTCTTACTCCATCAAAATTCACAAAATGTTACCAGACCAAGAGGAAAACCTCGGCATATTAAATATATTGGGCACTTATGGGAGTATGTGGAAAAGAATCCCACAGAATGATGTGGTGTGACTGGGTTACAATCTAACCCCATTAAGACAATGCCCATATGGATGAGGTCCCAGAGCCATTAAAGTAGTTACTCTAGGGGTGTTTTCCTAGGACAGATTGTTTGCATTCCTTTGGGAAAAAACAGAGAGTTATTGCATTACTTTCAGTACCAGTCAAACTCCACATATTATATAATAAAACATTAGGGGTAAATTATACCATTGGAGGGAAGAGAGAATAGATGCCAACCTACCAACTTTTGTTTAGGAGTCTGCATTGCATTTCAGCAGGGAAACTAACAATAATGGAGAAAGAAGAAACAGCAACAGAATAACTGTTTAAAATAATTTCCTTCCAGTCAACATAAATCCTTTCTGGCTGCCCTACACTATCAACAAATCCATTAAAAAGCAAAAGGTAGAAAAAGGTCACCAGCCACAGAAAATGCATGTACTATGGGAAAGGGTGGGAGGGAAAGAAGAAAGAGCAAGCTAAGCATCATGAATCAGTTTTCATGAACCATATTTAGATACTGAACTAAAGTCCTACCATTAGCGGAAAAAAGTTCACCTTTTTTGACAGCTCTGAGCTGCACTACGAAAATCTATTACAAGGACAGGCAAGGGTTAAAGGATAACTGCAGGCCTTAGCCAACACAGCATAACATATACATATACATATATATTTATGTGTGTGCGCATTATATATATATACATATATATATAAAAACTCTAATAAAAAATCTGGGACAAGAGCATTAAAATAATTCCTCTTGAGGGACTTGAAAACTATTTGTCCTAGTTCCTCTGTTTTCTTTGTCCTCACATAAGTATTAAAAACTGGCACACAGAGAGTTCAGAGTGCAACTTGAGATAAATGCCTGCAGAAGGATTTTCTCTCATTAGTAGTACCGCCAACTTCCACTTAATAAGAATACTAAGGATGATTTCTCACATAACTAGTGCCCATGCCATGTCCTATTATCCTCAAATTATTTTTTTCCAAGAGTCCAAGAAATGGAGAGATTGTCATGCCATGCCCTCTTATCTTTAAATTATTTACCCCAGTGTGCAGAGGAATGATGATTTGTGGAGAGGCTTCCATGTTATTGGATGGCAAGGGGGGAAAAGTTTTGGAGGAACACAAATTCATAGCAGGCAAGAAACTAGTTGGGAAGTGTCGCAAAAGTTGCCCTCTGGGACAGGAAGCGAGCAGAAGGAAGAGAAAATCTCTCTCTTTCCTCTCTCAGTTCTTGAGAGAGACTTTTGTTCTTCCATATGCCATTCAAGAAGCAAAAAGCTGTTGTAGATGGACTGAAGCTACCTCCCATGTATGCAGGCCACCATCCATCAACTACCACAGTCATTATGATCTATAACTCTTTGTGCCCGTGGTTGAGACCAGATAAGGAGCAACTGATCACACATACTAGAACCCCCCAAATACAGGGTGCACTGGAAAAGATGACAGGGATCATTGGTGAAGTGAGCCAAACTCGGACCCAGAGTGCAGCACAAGGAAATGAGATCACTCTGGGCTGGTGAGGTCCTGGACTCCAGAGAAGATGGGAATGACTCAACCTAGGTGTACTACCCCTTTTCTTACCGCTCTCTTGCTTACAGAGCTGACTCGTTAGTGAAGTCCCAGGCATTCAGTTCCCTTTCCCTTCACCTATGGAGGCAGATGGAATGGTAGTGAGTAGAAGTGTTACAGCCCAAGTCTTCCAACCCCACAATGAGGTGATCCTTCCCAGAAGGGGATAGGAGGTTCCTCTATCCACAGCCACATCTCACAGTAGATCAGCAGAGAGAATCCACTGGGAAAAAGCAGGGGTCGATAAGAGAACCTCATGCCCCCTTCTGGATGAAAGGATAGAGGATGGACTAATCTTATCTAGGCCACCTTAGGTTTCATTCATTAACATATCAACATCATCTGAAACTTACTGAAGTTACCTTAGGGATCCCTCCTTTATATAATGTTTTTCTGGTTTTACTGCCCATGTTAGGAGCTTATCTGAAGCTTATACAGACCAAAATAATTAGTGGGACCTAGGGGCCATTACACTGTGGCCTAGCTAACCTTCCCTAATTTAGCACATAGTCTCAAGATGTAACTTCAATTAATTTATGAGGTCATTGCAAGTAGCTTCTATGCTCCCTTAATTTACGAGAGTTTGAAAGTGACTGCTGTTGCCCCTTTACCACCTTTCCTCTTGTTGATCTTACCTTATACTGACTACTTACATGCTTACTATGATATGGGGTGAGGAGTAGTCAGGGGGAGCAGAACAAGACACAATTTTGATACAAAGTACTTCATAATTGTTCCTCTGGCATCTTTAATGGAAACTAAATGGCAAAGGGGGAGAGGCTTTGACAGACCTTTGGGAAGACCACTCCATGAAAGAATGCTTAGTTTTCCTTACGTTTTGTGTTATTTGTAAATAACATGTTAACATTTATTAAAAGTAATATTTATTATCTATTAACAATAACATGTTAAGATTTATGTTATTTGAACTATTACAACAAGTTGATTGTCTGTGTCCTTTGAATGGAATAGTCAGTTGGGTTGGAAATTTCACAGACATGATAGGGGGTACTAGAGCTAAAGGTTTTATATTCCTTATATTTTGAGTAATAATCCATTTCATTCAGAGATAATTCAGAATCTGGCTGGTGTGATTGTTTCCTCCAGATCAGTAATGCAACATTGCTTAGGGAGACAGTGAAAGGAAGGAATTGTCTGTTTTTTTGTCCATTCTTGAAGATGACCATGACATCAGGAAGGACCACGATGCCATGACTTGCAATTGAATTGGATTTGAGTGAGGGAGGACTATGCAAAGGCACCATTCTCA
>WOXC01008709.1:0-188972 GCA_011680675.1 Gymnobelideus leadbeateri | reverse complement strand
CCAGGGTGTAATGGAAATGCAGATTTAAAGATCTTCCCTGCCCCTAGCTTAAGTGCACCTGGAGCCTGTGGTGGGAGGCTTGTTTTTCAGGAAAGCCCACACCTTGATACTTTGTGATTGGGCAGTGGGTCAAGGAGGTTGTTACATTCTCTGAGCCAAGAGAAGGCTATATAAGCCCTGAGGAGAGGCTTTGCTTTGGGGCTCACTTTGAGAAGTGTTGTGTGATTTGACCAGATGAGACTCTGGGAAGCCGTTGTTGAGAGCCCCCCGGCTTTGAAAACCCAGATGTTGATGCTTCCCTCTCTGGTAACTGTGATTTGGTATTGATATATTGGTAGGACAGTTTGGAAGCCTGTCTGTTTGATCTGTAAGTTCTGTAACTCTGAAGTTCGGGGTGCTGACCTTTTTCCCCTGAACTAGGTAATGTATGTTTGTTTGATTAAAGTAAGCTTGTTAACCCATTCTGAATTGCTTTCCTTTTGAAAAGCAGATCTAAGAACCTATATTGGCAGTTACCCTGGGGATATTGGGGTGCTTGCCGCTACAAAATGGCGACGAGGATGGGATCTGCTGAGTAAAAGGAAAGTATGGGGGCTGGGATAATTGTTTGTTTCCCAGTTGTGGTAGCTGTGATTCTGTGGAGCCATGGAGCAGGAGAGAAGAACGGCCTGCATGCTGACTTCACTGAGCTGAGAGCAGGAATGGTGAACTGCCTGCATGGAGAACTGTGGAGAAGCCTGGAGCTGCTGTCTTCTGCTGGAGGAGAAGGAACCCAGGAGTTTGGAGTTCAGCCACAGGACAAGATAAGGACTGTGTGGCAAAGCTGGGGCACTGAATGTGTTTCCTTGCTGCATCCCACAGTTTGGGACCCAGGGGGAGGATGGACTTGTGACTGGTGGGTGGGGTGAAGTGCCATGGACCCCAAGGACCCCACTTTGGTTTTGTTGCCCAGCTCCCTCTCTGGACTTGGAAGCAGGGGTTGGAGCAGTGTTGTGGGAAGGACACCCCCCCCCCTCCTCCCAAGAGAACTTTATGTGATAATGCTTTGTATTTTGTGAATTGATGTGAAAATGCAATGTACTTTGTTTAAGACCCAGTGGCCACTTTGGTAACTTTAGATGTACCTTGAAAATGTGACCTAAGAGATGTTTTAGTGCTAATTCAAATGTAAATTGTGTATGCTATGGGCAAGAAAGATCTTGGGGCCGAATGTAATGGAAATGCAGATTTAAAGATCTTCCCTGCCCCTAGCTTAAGTGCACCTGGAGCCTGTGGTGGGAGGCTTGTTTTTCAGGAAAGCCCACACCTTGATACTTTGTGATTGGGCAGTGGGTCCAGAAGGTTGTTACATTCTCTGAGCCAAGAGAAGGCTATATAAGCCCTGAGGAGAGGCTTTGCTTTGGGGCTCACTTTGAGAAGTGTTGTGTGATTTGACCAGATGAGACTCTGGGAAGCCGTTGTTGAGAGCCCCCGGCTTTGAAAACCCAGATGTTGATGCTTCCCTCTCTGGTAACTGTGATTTGGTATTGATATATTGGTAGGACAGTTTGGAAGCCTGTCTGTTTGATCTGTAAGTTCTGTAACTCTGAAGTTCGGGGTGCTGACCTTTTTCCCCTGAACTAGGTAATGTGTGTTTGTTTGATTAAAGTAAGCTTGTTAACCCATTCTGAATTGCTTTCCTTTTGAAAAGCAGATCTAAGAACCTATATTGGCAGTTACCCTGGGGATATTGGGGTGCTTGCCGCTACACAGGGCCGGCGCTCTATTCACTGCGCCACCTAGCCGCCCCTGGATTTAATATCTTAATAAAACCAGGCTGAAGATCTAGACGTGTCCAGATTAGTTCAGTTACTGCAAATAGTATAACAATTCAATTCAAAAGACATTTAGTGGGTATTTACTATGTGTGAAGTGAGGTGAACATAAATATGAAAAATACACAATTCTGATTCTCAAAGCATTTATCAGGGGAACACAAAGAATAAGACAGGAGTTTGATTAGATCCTTGCTGTGAGAGAGGGACAAAGAAAATGTCATGTGGCTTCAAAACACGAGGAGGAGATGATCACACCTGACTGGGGGAAATGGGGGGAAGCTTCCTGGAAGAGGGCACTTGAAAACATGTCAGAGGAGAGATGGTTGAAATAATCATAAAGATACCCCAGAGGTCATCAAATATAGCCACTTCTTTCTGCAGATGAAGAAACAGGTCTGAGGTCACAGAAGTACTAAGTGGCAGAGCTGGCATTCACAATTAGCCCTTTGAACTTCAAATTCATCACTCAGTTTGAGAAACTGATAATGATTAGACTTAAGAATGCTTTGGGATCTTTTTTGAGGGGGGGGTTATGATAACTATCTTCAAATATCTGAAGGGCCACTGTGTGGGTCAGTGATTAGCCTTGTTCTCCCTGGCCTCAGAACACAGAAGAACCAGAACCACTGGGGAGAAGTTATAAGAGAAACAGGCTCTGGATAAGGAAAAATTGTCCTAATAATTGGAGCAGGTCAAAAATGGAACAGGCTATCTCAAAAGGTAAGTTAAGTCCTCCATCACGGAAGATCTTCAAGCCAAGGCTGACTGGTCACTTCTTGGAGACATCAAGGGGGATTTAGTCTTCAGGCAGGCATTGGGCTAGATGCTTGCTGAAGCCCCTTCCTCTTCCAGGACTCCATGATTCTAGGAAGTGGCATATGATCAAGGTCAAATTTTAAAAGAGAAAGGGGAAAAGGGGGGGTACATTTCTGGTGTTGCACAGAAGCAGGAGAGGAAGGCATACATATAGAAAGGCACCCTGAATTTGAGGTCAGAAGGCCTGAGATCTAATTGCAGCTTTGCTCTTTAGTACTTGTGTGTCCTTAGACCAGATGCTACCCCTCTCTAGGTCTCAGTTTCTTTGTCTGTATAAGGAAAGGATTGGCCTAATTCAGAAGTTTTTAATCTAGATCCAAGAAACTGGTTATAGATAGATAGATAGATAGATATAGTTATACACTGATGCACACACACATACACATACATATATATATAATTCTATTTCAATATAATTGGTTTCCTTTTTTAATCCTATTGTATTATATTTTACACATTTAAAGACATTATTCTTTTTTTTTTGTTTTGTTTTGGAGGGCAATTGGGGTTAAGTAACTTGCCCAAGGTTACACGGCTAGGTTTTGTTTGTGTGTGCATTAAGTGTCTGAGGCCGGATCCGAACTCAGGTCCTTCTGACTCCAGGGCCGACGCTCTACTCACTGCGCCACCTAGCTGCCCCTAAAGACATTATTCTTAAGAAGGGTGTCAATGACACAAAAATAGTTAAGAATCCCTGGATGAGATAGATGATGGGCAGTCCCTCGGAGTTCTGAGTCCTGTGATCCTAGGGAAGCACTCATTTGAGCAAATCAGAGAATAGGTGTAGGGAAGCCAGAGGACACAAAAGATGACCTTAGCAGGGCCCATACTGTGCTAGCACCTGATTACTGACATTTTGGACTCTCTGGGACTGTTCTTAACCAGTTTTGACCCTCTGCAAAAAACCAAAGCAACTCACCTCTGTTGAATTCGAGGGTCGGTCTGCACTAGCGGCAGGATGGCCTCTAGGACCTTGCTGGCCGAGCCTGGAAGCATTTCCAATACCTTCTTGTCAATAGCCATTTTGTCCACAATGGTCTTAAAGTAGCGCAAGGCACTGACAACCTCTTTTTCTTTCTCTTCCAGCCAGCTGAGATTCTGAAACAGTGAGTTGAGGACGAGGAGGGGAAAAGAGAGAGATTAAAGGGAGCTATTTTTATTTCACTGAAATTAGTCTGAGGCTGATGGGAAAAGAAAAGCTTTCAGCCACAGGAAATCCCACCCAAAGGATGGCAGTGGGGATATATACACACAGACGCACGTATGTATGCATGTGTATGCGTGTGAGTGTGGTATTTGCCTTCTTCCAGGGAATCAGAGGGTACCTGGACGTAGGATGCTTTGACATATCTTCCTGAATTCCCTTCCTGGCTTCTCAAACAAACTTATTAGCCTATGGCCTTGAAAAGTCATACATTGCCTCTTTCTTAGATTCCCCATCAACCCCACACAGAGAGTGTCAATAATCAAGGGTCTTGTGACAACTAATTTGCTAATGGATATAAGATATTTAGAAAACTAGCAGGAGGGTCCCATGAGGCACAGATAAATAGGCTGCAGATTATATAAGGAATTGAATTGTCCTTCCATGGTTCTCTAAGATCTATGGGCATATCTAGGTTTAGGAGGGCTAAAAACAAAATATCCATCATAACTTTCCACTGGATATAAAACTACTTCCAAATGGCTTGGGTATATGTCAATTTAAAAATAAATTAATCCTAAAGGACTTGGGAACCACCAAGAGATAAGTGGTCTCTGGGTGAGAAGGAAGTGTTCTGGTAAAGAAAAGATGGCAAAGCTTATTCACTCCGGAAAAGCATAAACTCAGAAAAGCTGTCAAGATCCAGGTTTCCTAGGCTCACAGTAAAAGCTCTCTTACGTCAATGAGAAAATAATCCATTTCTGATGATCCAGATAACCAGAAGGCACCAAGCACCCCCCAAGTCATTTCTCTTTGGGATGTACTAAGTCACATGTAGTCAGGCAGAGAATTGCAGACCCTCAGTCAGCCCTTTTATCTCGTCTCCATTCCCCCTCCCAGTATGTATCACCTGATCCTGGAGATAGAGCAGGAAGGAACCAGGAAAGCTATTTAGTTCAACTCTTTAATTTTACTGCTGAAATGCTGAAGTGACTTGCCTAAGGTCACAGAGGGTAGTATGGAGCCAGGATTTGAACCTGGGTCCCACTGTCTCCAAATCCAGGAATTTTTCCACTATATTATGCTGTTTCCAATCTATCTCTTCTCTCAATGGCCTGAGATCAACATGGAGGGTAGGGGGGGAGGAGCCAAGATGGCAGAGTAGAAATAGCTCATCCAAGCCACTCTGTCCCCAGATTCCCCCCAAACTATGTAAAAGGGGACTCTGAACAACTTCTGGAGCCCCAGCACCCACAGAACGACACAGAGAAGCTAACCTCCCACTGAGGACAGCCCAGCAGCCCTGCAGGAAGGACCAGCGCAGAGGTCTGGGACCTGGCAGCGGAGCAGAGCGCTGAGCCGAGCCCAGGTCCCAGCAGCTGTGGCGACTCCAGAATTATCAACATAAGATATGCCTAGGACAAAGTAAGAGGTTAGTGTCCTATGGACTTTGGGACCGGTATTTGGGGAATGCATCGGCTCTCTCCCCTGGGGGCTAGAAGCCACTGAGGAGACACGCCATTTTGTAGTTTTCAGAGGCAGCTCCAGCTCTTGGCCTGCAAATTGTAGGGAGATCCAGCAATCAGTCTTGGGGGGGTAATCGCTCTTGCTTTAACCTCCCTGGATCTGGATTGTGATCTAGGGTGGAAGTTGTGGGTGGGTTTACAGCCTGCCAGAAACGGAAGTTGCCCCCCACACGTTCGGGACGAAAATTCCTCTATCTGGCCTTAAAGCCATAGTGTGGCAACAAGCCCAAAAGTCAAGCAATTAAGTGGCAACATGCCAAGGCAAAGGAAACAGAAAAATGTAACCCTAGACTCCTATTTTGGGGGCATAGAGTGGGAAAAGGACTGTGAGGTCAGAAGTCCTGCTCCAAAAGCCCCAGGGGAAAACATGAGTGGGTTGTAGGCCATAGAGGACCTTAAGAATGACTTTAAAAATCAAATAAGAGAAGTGGAGGAACATGGAGGGTAAAGAAAAGGGAATGGTAGATAATGATAAATATTCATAAAATGGACAACCTATCCAAGGAATATAGATTACGATTATGATTTAAACAAGGAAATGTGAAGGAAATCACATCCTGTGTCTTCTATGGGATTAAGGTTTTAAAACCACAGATCCCTCTTTGGAGTAACTTCATTATGTAGAATCAACCAGTGAGAATACTCAAAAGAATGGACATGCATCCATAAACACAAAAAGCAGCATTAGATTTAAACTGACATCTCTGCCAATCAAACCTTATTAACCATCCCAGTTGTAGCTTCTGTGAACAATTAAAAGGAAAAAGTCTGTGCAAACTAAGCTTGTGAATCTGAAAACTAGCTTTGTTTTAAAAAAGGTAGAGACAAGGAAGGTTGGAAAAGGAATACATATTAAATCCAAACCATTTTAAGTCAACAACCTTTACTAAGCACTTACTATATATGCTAGGCAACATACTAAGAGCTGGGGGTACAAAGAAAGGCAAAAAATAGTCTCTGCCCCCAAGGAGCTAACTCACAATCTAATGGAAGAGACAACATGGAAAAGATTAAGTACAAGATATATGATGGATAAACTGGGTGTCATTTCACAGGGAAGGCAATAGCATTAAGGATGACTGGGGAAGGCTTCTTTGTGGTGGGATATGAACAAAAATCAGTGGAGCCAGGAGTGGGAGATGAGGAGGGAGAGAAGTCCAGATATGGTGGTGGTCAGTGAAAATGCCCTGGGTGAAGAGAAACAGTGTTCTGCTTGAGGAGGGACAGCAAAGAGGCCTATGTCAGACCCCAGAGGATGCGGAAAGTCTAAGAAGACTTTAAGGGGTAGGAAGACCTAAAGGTGGTTTTAAAAGCTAAACAAAGGATTGTCTATTTGATCCTGGAGGGGATAAGAGGCCCCTGGAGTTGTTCAGGGAGCATTGCTGTGGACAGCTCAGATCTGCACTTTAAGAAGATCCCTTTGAAACCTGAGTGAAGGATGGACTGCAGGGAGGGAAAGCTTCAGAGACCAATCAAAAGCCTACTGCAATAGTCCAGGTGTGAGAAGATGAGGGTCTGTACCACAGCAGTGGTGGTATCAGAGGAGAGAAAAGGACATCTCCAAGAGACATTATGAAGGTAACACTGACAGGGCTTGGCAACAGATTTTATATGGGGGTTGAGAGAGAGTGAAGGGCTGAGGACAACACCCAGGTTGTAAACTTGGGTGAATGGGATTAGGGTGGTATACTTGATAATGATAAGGAAGTCAGAAGAGATGAGACATTGGAGGGAAACATGATGAGCTCACTTTTGGACGTACTGAGTTTAAGATGTCTATGAGACATCTACTTAAAGATTCCAAAAGACAGCTGGAGATTCTGGATCAGGAGAGAAAGGTCAGGGATGGATAAACAGATCTATGAATCATTTGCATACAGATAATTGAATCCATGGGAGCTAATGAGATTATCAAGCAAAAACAGTATAGAAGGAAAAGAGAAGAGGGGCCTTCATTCAGTGCACATGAAAAAAAAGTGTGGGGGGAGTATTGCCATTTGTGCACAAATAAAAAACTACTGACAATTTTCAAAGACTGTAAAGTGAGGGTGTTGAAATAGCTGATCTTTAAGGGCCCCTTTCAGGCCTGATATTCTATGAGCCTACAAAATGTAGAGCTCTGGGAATATTTGTACAACGTGGGAGTCAATGGTGACAGCTGGGAAAAAGAAAAGACGTTCACTGGAGAAAACTTTGTGAGAAGCTTTGCTACTAGGACAGAAAAACCATCCCAAAGGTAACGGGCAATTCAGAGTAGAGGGGAGGATTTCATGACATGGTGGTATTGGGGCCCTGAAAGTTCCCTCAAAACTCTGTTACTCTAAGATTCTCTGTCAAATCTGTCCATTTAGGGAGGTAGCCAGAATTTCCTATTAAAGTAGCTGACAGATTCAGATTTCATATATTAACTCTCCTACAAACTCTTCTTCCAAAATTAACGCCCTCTGGGCATTACTCTTTCCCCCAGTCCCTTCAGCTACTAAACTGTGGCTTTCTTAGGAAATTCAGTCAGCAGTCCAAGTAGTTTAGGCTGAGATATTTATTTACAAAAAGCCTGAGGAAGAAATGGGAACTCAACCCCTCCATATCACTTAGATTGAGACACAAGCTCTCAGGCAAGTCAGCCCAACTCCTCACTAATATGAGCTGCTCATGGCACTAGGCTCAGGGTACTGCCACTGACTCAAATAACCACACAACACTAGTGAATTCGAAACATGGGAATAAAGGTCTCAGGAGTTAGTCACACTTTTAGCGTTCCCACACTCACCCCACTAAGAAATGCTCATAGGGATGGAAGGCAGGTCTAAAGCACAGGTGGGGAGAAGGAAAGACTGGAGAAAATATAAAAAGGAAAAGAAAAAAGATGAAAAATTCGATTATTTAATACTATGCTTTTAGAACTGTAATTTTAGGCCTATGAGAAACCTTGGGGAAAATCTAGTCATTTGACAAATGCCTATAAAATGAAGAGATCTGCCTAAGGTCACAGTGAATTAGTACCAGGATTAGAACCCAGGTCTCCTGACTTCCACTCCAGTACCCTTTCTACATGATTCAATAACTACTGCTGTTATTTTTATCATACTCTATATAAGACTGGTTTAGTTGGGAAGCTGGTGACATGAGAGCGCCCAGGGTGGTCCACAGATAAGACTGCTGCTATAATCAGGTCAACATGTATTCACTGAAGCTCCACAGGGTCCAAGTAGCATTATCTAAAATTTGGGAACTGTCCACTTTTGTATTTGATTAATCATTTGTATTTTTGCTGCCATTCCCCTAACTTAGGGGAATTAGATACCATTAGTATTCCTAATAATTATGTCAATTACAAACCTATAGTACATTTGGTCTACACAAATTTGGGTTTTCCAGGGGGGGAGGCCAAGCTAAAAAGAATTATAATTATTATGAGGTTAATCCTAAAGAAGTCTCTAGTTTTGTTATTCTCAAGAAAATATAAAAACCAGGGCTGTGCAACAATAAAATGCAATTTTTAAGATATTAAGAGTAAAAAGGCTAAAATAAATCTATGAAAACAGACTCTATTTCTTACACCTTTGAAATCATTTAAGATTTTGTTTTCTTAGTATATGTTATCCCTTTAATAGATAATGCAAAGGTGAACGTCAGCCCATCTAAACTGTCATAAATTCTACACTCAGAATCAGACAACGTTGGAACTAGAACGGATCCTTATAAAAGAGAGAACCACAGAATGTTGGATGGTTAAGGACATTAGATAACAAATTATCCAAATGCTTCATTGTCAAATGAAGACAGGAAAATATAAACGCTGGTAGCTCTGGGATCAATAAAATTCTGTTTGGCTTTTAAAATCCTTCACAACCTCTCCTCTTTCTATCTTTCCAGTCTTCTGACACCTAACTCCTGTTCTCATCCACAATCCAGTGACATTGACCAGCTTCCCCACTGTTCCTTACACAAGATCTCCCAATTGGCTACCCACGATGGCTGGAATAGTCTTTCTCTTCGTTTCTTGTCTTCTGGTTTTCTTCAAGTTTCAGCTAAAGTTTTACCTTATGCAAGAAGACTTTCCCAGCCCTTGCTAATCTGAGAGCTTTCCAGCTAGACTATCTCTATTTTACCCTGTTTATATCTTGTCTGTGCATAGCCGTTTGCATATTGTTCCTCCCATTAGACTGTGAGCTCCTTGTGAGTAGGGACTGGTGTGTGTGTGTGTGTGTGTGTGTGTGTGTGTGTGTGTGTGTGTGTGGACTTTCTTTGTATCTCTAGCTCTTAGTACAGTACTTGAAATATAATAGACACTTGATAAATACTTACTGACTTAACTGACTAACTAGACTAGGACAGGGGTGGGAAGTGACTTGGCCAAGTTCACACATTTAATAGCAGAGTTGGGGTCTCTCCTAATATCTTGTCTTGTGCTCTGCTCTTTCCTTTACTTTGTATTGTTTGGTAAGAGCCATTTAGTTGATTACCAGCTCTGGTTATCACTATTTATCTTTCCAAATGAAGCTACTTGCCATCTCCCATGATTTCACAGCCTCAAAGTCTGTTCAAATCACCATCAACTTCAGTTTGCCTTTAAGAGAATTGAAGTTTCCTGAGGGCATGGTCTGCTTCTCCTTTTTTGTCTTATTCCCAGTGCCTAGCACTGTGCCTGGGGCACCCCTGGACTGCACCAGAAGGCTTTATCTTCCTGGGTCTTACTCTCCTTTGGGGCTCTGTTTATTTTATTTCATTTTTCCCTCTATTTCATCTTACTGTTTCTTTTTTAAAATACTGAAAAGTTTATAAATTCTTTATGGAATGCTTCATATTCTGCATTGGAAAAGTGTTTTGGAAACCCCACAGGTAAATATCGAAGTGCACAAATTAATTAAAATACAACCATCCTGAATCTCAGAAATAACAAAGAAATCCTAAAAATCTTTTTGGCAAGGTCTGGGTTCCTATACCTTGGCAGACTCCCCAATATTTCCTGGGCTGTCCTTATGTTCCCATTGTCTATATGGATTTAGAAAAATGCCCCATTATATTTACTCTGTCCAGCATAATCGCTCAAGCGGCTTATCATCTGATTCCAGTGATTTACCCCTTAAAGAGGCATAACCAAGATAACAGAACTAAACGGGTGCAAAGAACATTATTTGAAACCTCAGGCTAACTTTCTATCTTCCTCTCTCATGAGTCATTTTGCATCTTGAAAAGTCTGGGCCTTTTCTTTCTGCCTTCCCCCAAGCTCAGACCATCTGGCTGGTTTTTTTTTTAGGCTTCCCCACCAAGTAAATGACACTTTAACATCTATTTTCACCTTTTCCTCATCTAGGCTATACACAATAAAGCATCTGAAATAGCTCTGCACCCAAGGTTCTCTGTGCCAAAAAAAAAAAGCTTCCATACATTCAGATGTGTGTGAAATTACTCTCGGGTAGGCAGTGAATTGGCAGATGACATAAAGAGAACAGTAAAGACAGAAGAATATCCAGCATGCCCATGCCCCTTTAAGCAGAGATTATTCCTCTAAAAAGTCAAAGGGTTCATATGTCCTGCTAGTAAACACAATAATATTTCAACAGGCTCCAGGCAAAGTTTGAACACAGTCGTTAGTGAATCATTTGAAGCTGGGCTGTCTAGGTTGATGCAATATGACATCTTGCACTCTCCTCAGAGTTTAATATTAAACTTTCTTCTAGGAGACTGCTAGACAAGATTTAATAAAAATTAATTGTAGCACAGACCAAATCTCCCACTTTACCAATTAACCATGGTCCTGCAATCAGGACTTTAGGTCAGCTCTTGTAAAATCTAAATATTTCACTTTCAATCCTGTGATCCCCTTTGCTATAGGCAAAGTTCATCCAAAATTTCACTCTACTATAATAAGACAATAAAATTTCCTCCACCTCCCTTCCCCATCAACTCCACTCAGTTAACTAGTATTTTTTAAAGTACTCTGCAAGTCAATCTCAAAAAGGGAAAACAGTCACACTACAAAACTCTAGGTCAAGTCAAAAGCATAAAGCACCAACTTTATGGGCCAGTTGTATCATCACTGATGGTTAGGACATATTTTGCTATAAATCCACCTCTCATGGTTATTTGAGTTTGTTTCTTTGTAAGGTTTATTTGACTTTTGTCCTGAATCATTAAGCCTTAAAAAAAATACGGTTGACCTTGGGCAAGTTACTTAACCCCAACTGCCCTCCAAAAAGAAAAAAAAAATACTGTTATAATTTCAGGTCAATATGAAGATGTTAATTATGCTAATTAATTGTTGACCACAGATGTGATCTCCAGTATATCTCCAAATTTTCATGAAGTTGGTTCCTCTGGATGGGTCATCAGATAAAAAAAAAATTACCACCAACTGGCCAACCTTTTGGGGATAAGCCACTCCATATTAGACTGGACTGGTCCTTGAAGAACTGATAAAGTCTATAATCTGGATGGATGGCCCTTCCAGTTTGGAAGGTACTATTAGAATCTCACTCTGCTGGCATAGCCTTTGTGAACCCACTGTCTGTCCCCTTCACATCTTAATCCAGACTCAATCTTTGCCTGTGAATTTCAAGGCCTTAAAAGATACATGCCCTTCTCTGACTATAACCCATATCTTCCCTCATCCCCTCTCCCCAGAATGACCTACTCCCTTTTAAGCTATTTATTTAATTTTGGTACTTGGGAAAAACAGCTGTTGAGAGATGAAACACACCCACTTACCAAGAACAGACTCTGAGAAGTGCCCCACACAACCCAACAACTGAAAGGATTCCAGCATGTTGCACACGGAAGCATGGAGGGCTGTCCAAGGACCACTGGGCCGCCAGCTCTCTGTTTTATCTTAAGATGGCATCTGAGACCCCTTTGAGTTATTTCCTTAATGCTCTTTGAACCCACAGCCACCACCCAACCCTAAGAAAACAGAGAACCCAATATAGAAAGATGAAATAGGTTGTCTTAATCCACCCCCAAACATGGGATCAGGGTTCACTGAAGTAGAAGGCAACCCCAATTGTTCTTAATGTCACACTGACCTTCTGCCTCTGAGACCTGGGAACCACAGCACTGGTGGACATAAATTGTACTGCTTGGTGATCCAGATCCAAGGGAGGAGGGTAGCCCTCTGGTAGAAAACTGTCTGTGGCCTCCTGGAAGAGAGGAAACCTGGATTCCTACAGGGCTTGAAATGGCCATTTTAGTCTGGAGGGAGGGGTTGACAACATCAGCAGCTGTTTCAATACATCTGCTGGATTCTCCCTATTGAGGTTACCAGCAATTGAGGACATCTTTGGCTAAGGTTCAAAGACTTTGCATTTTTAAAAGCACACACCCTAAAGCCAAGAGATGATCTGGAAATCATAAACTCCATGGTAGTGCATTTGTACTATGCCAGGGAATGTGGGAAACTTTGGGGTGGGGAGGTGTTGGCACTGGAGGGGTGTGAACATGAGGCATATTCCACAAAGAGTTGCTTAAATGCCCAAAGGATTATAGAGCTAGAAAAGGAGAATATCCTTGGGCCAACTGCGCTTGCTTTTGATAAAAATTAAACACACTGACCATCTGGATGGTTCATATGATAGCAACTCAGAAGGCCTCTCCTAAAACAATGAAATACTGTGCAATAGATGCAAGGTGCTAGAAGGAATATTTCCCGGGAATGCAATTTAAAAACAGCAGAAGCCCCTATCAATCCCAGCAGGTAAAGGCGAGCAAGACTAACCCAAGAGAAGATGCGGAGAAGCCCCATTCATCTACTTACTTTGTTCACAGGTTTCTCAAGGGTTTTCACAGGCACATCGGCTGGTTTTCCTTTCTTTGATGGTGTTCTCTTGATTTTGGGCGAGTGAAATTTGTCCATCAGCTTCATGGTGAAGGAGGAGAGATGAGAGCGCTGAGAATCTGAAAACAACCCCAGGTAGAAGCACTATGAGTGAGGAGGGGAATGGCTCAGGTTAAGCTTGCTGCTTGTGGCAGTGAGCAATCTACCCAATATAAATGGACTTTCTGGCTCTTCTAATTTCCTGGACAGGGAAAGGAAAAAACATGTAACAAATTTGTTTTAGAACATCTTAGTTCCAGCAATCAATCTCCTTGTAGGCTGGTTTCTTTGGGTTGTAGAGTTAGGAGAGAAGGCAAAGGGATTTTCGAAAAAGTTTGTAATAGATCATTAGATTGGGTCCTTAGAACTTTATAGACCTCCAATGAATACATCAAGAAGGAAGAATATGTTTAAGTAGGCTCACAGAATGCTGGAGTTGGAAAAGGTCCTTAGAGGTTATCTGGTCCAACCTCCTCATTTTTTTATAGATAAGGAAATTGGGACCTAGACAGGGGAGTGTGTATCCTCCAAGTCACACAGCTAGGGAGGTGGCAGAACTCCAATAAAAACCCATCCCTAGGTCTCTTGGTTCTTAGTCTAGTACTTGGTCATCCCAGTTCAGAAATAAAAGAAGTTTTCTATTTAGACATCACAGAAGACAAGGTAACAGCTGAACTTGAGTGAAAACCTGGGCTGGGCAAAAGGAGGAAATTCTAAAAGATAGCAAGAAGGAAATATGTAACATTTTATATTATGAAGAATAATCTTCTCATTTTTCTGCAACTTATAAAAAATCTAAATAAAACTTAAATGGCCAATTTGCACATACCAGTACAACATACCCGGGCACCAGACCCAAAGTTCAAGTCCATCTCCCTTAGTCAGAAAGAGGGATGAGTTTAGACAAACTGTCTGACTTTGAGAGTTATCTAAGAATGAGCTGCACTTGTGGCCCATAGGTAAGAAGGCTAGACAGATCACCCCTTTGATAAGATGTAAAGTATAAAAACACTGTAATAGGGGCGGCTAGGTGGCGCAGTAAGAGCGCCGGCCTCGGAGTTGGGATGACCCGAGATCGAATCCGGCCTCAGAAAATGAGCACCCACACATAAATAATGACTAGCCATGTAACCTTGAGCAAGTTACTTAACCCCAACTGCTTTCAAAAAACAAACAAACAAAAAAACCAAAAAACACTGTAATATCACCAAATCTCATACTGACCAGCTATACACTACATGGCTAGAGTAACTCAGTCATAGTGCTAGAAGAGAGGTTGGTTTCCTCCCATCACAACTCCTCTATAAGACATCCCTCACTAGAAAAGCCCTCTGAAAAGAATGTCTGGGAGTAGGGGGGTAAAATATACCCTGGGGACCCTTATCTTATGAAATCATAAAAGCATAGAATTTAGGGCTGAAAGTGACCTTCATGATCACCTAATCCAAACCTTCATTTTAGAAATGAGAAAACTGATGTCCACAAAAATGATTATCCAGAAAAGTAGCAAAGCTGAGACTAGGTTTACAATGAACATGGTGGGTTGTGAATGTGGAAGGGAGAAAGGGAAATCTCATGGTTTTGCCTTGATGTTAGTGAGGAAGTTTATAGGCCGGTCCCTTGTAGCACCAAACTCGGGAAAGAAATTCCACCTTCTCTTCTGTTGGTTGCTTACCTAAATTAGAGTCCAACCTTCACTAGAATGGGGGTCTAAAATTGGGTCAGCCAAGATTCAGGATTCTGCTTCTAGCTTAGGAATGAGATAGGACTGAGGTCATGTAATATGAAAGAAAATATACAACTATTAATTAGACTGAAATATAATTCTAGTAGCCTTCCCTCTACCAGAATGTAAGGATCACTGTCTTAGAGGCATCATTTGAAAGTAATACTATATCTATCATAAATCTCCCCTATAATAGAATTAAATACTCTTTAACAAGCTTCATCATTAGACACAAATAATTAGGTGGTAAAAGGTCTTAGGTTTTGTTTTTGTTTATTTTAAAATGGAAATTAAGGCCAGCATTAGCTGGTACAGAATTAAGTTTTGATAATGTCATTTTGTACGCTATCAGTCAATAAACATTTATTAAAAGCCTACTATGTTACTATGTGCCAAACACTGTGTTCTAAGTGCTGGGGATACAAAGAAAGGAAAAAGACAATCCCTACCCTCAAGAGCTCAGGACAATCAATGAAAATTCCTGGAGTAGGGAGATGGTGTAAGAGCCAGGAGGCCAATGTTGCTGGATCAAAGAATGATAAGGGGCGAGGAGTTGTGTAACATATAAGAGGCGTAGAAAGGGATGGGGGGAGGCAGAATATGAAGGGTTTTGAATACCAAATAGAGAGTTTTATATTCGATCTTGTAGGTGATAAGGAGTCATTGCCTAGTGTATTTTGTTAACAGGTTTGTGCTGACCCTTACACTATTCCAAGTATCTATTTGTCATAAAATTTAAATCTATGAAGGAAGATCCTGACCAGTGGTAACAAGGCAGGAACACCTGTGCAGCTATAAGCCAGAATCATAGTTCAGGACATACTTCCATCCCCTCAAATCACCTGACCTGCTCTCCCAGGCCTTGACCCATTCATCCCCTTATTCAGTCTTGAGACATCACAGACACATATTCTGTAGAAGCACATCAGAGCTAGAAGAAATCTTGGAACACAGAATGTCAAACATATCTTAGAGATCAATTCAATTCATTCCCTATTTTATAGATGAGGGAACTGAGACCCAGACAGGGAAATAACTTGCTCAAAGGCTTAGTGGCTGAGCCAAGACAAGAAGATGGGCTATAAACCTGGGTCTCCTCAGCTCCTTCCATTACTTACTGATGTAAAGTTCTTACTGAAATTATATTGACCAGGAAAGTTTTATCAAGTGCTGGGCTTTAGGCTACTACTGCCTCCAGTTTCCATGCCCTGTCAATTTAAACCCTATTATAAACTCCTGAGTTCAGGAACAGTATCTTATTTTCTACCTTTGTATCTCCAATACTTAGGAGGAGCCTGTAGACAGCATACACTATAACAATATTATTGGAATTGAATCATATTTACATAGTGTTGTTTGTAAGAACCTATACGATTTTTCCATCTAACTATTTCTGGATCCTTACTTGCATCCTTCATATATAAATTGTATAATTAGGTATACTTCTTATTTGACCTACAAATGCAGAATTACAGGTTACTTCAAAAGTCTCCTGAAATTTAAGAAAGGAAAACAAAGTATCTTAAGGGGAAGCTATTACTTACATATGACACTGACACCAGAAATGGTCAGCAATTCCTAATGACAAAGTTTATTCCTCATTTCTTCCACATGACCCTTAAGGCTTTTATGATATCAGAGGCCATTTCTTAATGAGTGACTACAATATTAACAGGGGCAGCTAGGTGGTAAAGTGGATAAAGTGCCAGGCCTGGAATCAGGAAGACCTGAGGTTAAATCCGGCCTCAAACACTCTTACTAGCTGTGTGACTCTGGGCCTCAATTTGTTGGCCTCAATTTCTTCACCGGCAAGATGAGCTGGAAAAGGAAATAGCAAACCACTAGAGTATCTTTGCCAAGAAAACCCCAAATGGTATTATAAAAGTCAGATACAATGGAACAACAAAATTTCTTTAAAAAACAAAACACACACACACAACCACATAAACATAAAGAACAACAAAATCACAAGTTCAGAATTTTCCATGAGGTTCCAGTTATTTCAGTTCATCCTGACACACATCACTGCCTTGTGCTGAAAAAGTCAGGTAAAGTCATGAATTGACCTCTCCAATGAGGTTTATAGCAGCAGGCCTTCTGAATTAACAATATTCTCTACCAAGGGTTTCACTTCAACATTAAAAAAGAAAAAAGGATGTATATGCATAAAAATATTTACAGCAGCTTTTTCTGTGGTGGCAAAGAATTGGAAACTGAAAGGATGCTCATCAATTGGGGAATGGTTGAACAAGTTACGGTATATGAATGCAAAGAAATACAGCAGTAAGACATGAAGGGGACGGTTTCAGAAACACCTGGGAAGACATATATAAACTGAAGCAGAGTGAAGTAAGCAGAACCAGGAGAACAACCTACATAGTAACAGCAATATTATAAAGCTAATCAACTCTTATCAATACAATGATCTGTCACAACTCCAAAGGACTCATGATGTTAAATGCTATCCACCTCCAGACAGTGAACTGATGGATTCAAAGTACACAATAAAGTATACTTTTCCTCCATTCTTTATTTTTCTTGCTTTCCTCCTCTCCTGCCCATTTACCCCACCCCAGAAGGTGGCTAATGTGGAAATATTTTGCATGATCTCATATGTATAATAGGTATAGCATTTCTTGCCTTCTCCATGGGTAGGGAGAGAAATAATTTAGAACCGAAAATAAAAATAAAAATAAAAGCCCTTAATGACCTGGCTCCAGGCTATCTTTCTAGATTCATTTCACATCATTTTGCCCTCACACACTCTAAGTTCTAGCCAAGTTGTACTACTTTCTATGCTTCTTACATGATATCTCATTTCTTCCAGGCTTGTGCATAGGCTGGCTTCCATACCTGGAATGTTCTCTCCTTGTGAGAAAACTTACAAATATCTTTACCTTTCTGGGTCTTAGTTTGCTCATCTGTAAAATGCTGTGTGGATTGGAACAGATGATTTTAAATTCCCTTCTTGCTCCAAATCTATAATTCTGGGATGTACATATAGAAAATAGCTTGTTGGAAGGCAGCTTTAATTGCAGCATTTTACTAAATAAAATGCTTTTTAAAAATAACCAACAAGCAATTAGCACAATGGGGTCTTACACATTCTCCATCTCCCACTCAATTCCATGAGGACGAAGATGAGGTTTAATGTGACCATCATCTGTGAAAGCCTGACTGTTCCCTACTAATAGCCTCACTAAGGATGAAAGTATCAATTATTCTCACAAAAAAAAAATGACATAAGTGGGAAAGTAGGTATATAGGTCAGTTTTTGTTGTAATAAAGGGTGTCATCAAAGAAATATGTAATTGGAAAAGAAGCTGGGCTAGTCATGTGGTGAGAGCCACATGGATAAATGATGGTTTATCTAGGTGTTCTACTAGTATATTTTTGCCAGGAAAAAGTGAGAACCACTCATCACACCCCCAGCACACAGAGTGGACCAACCTGCAACAAACATATGGACAAGAGTCACATAGGATGAGCAATCATGAGCTGTGATGCACACTGCTGGAGGAAATGTCTACCTTTATGAAAGTGCAAATTCACCTCAGCATTTGAGTGCAATGTACACAACGTGCAGAGTGCCTTACACAAAAGGTAAAGGAGTTTGTGTTCTAGATTGAAGACAACAGGGAAACCTAAAAGGTTATGGAGTAGAACAGTGACATGGTCAAGCATATGCCCCAGGAAGACTATTCTGGCAGCTGGAGGGAGTATGGATTCCCTGTGGAAGCAAGGAGACTGTTAGAAGCTATTGAGATGATGCACATTTGTCACAAGAGTTTCTCTTTTCTCCAATGGGAGGGAGGTAGGAGGAACAGAAAACAGATTTCTGTTCATTGAAAAAACTTTTTTTAAGGAAGCAGCAATGAGGATTTGAATCCCCTTTAAACTCATCACTCTTCCCATTGAAGCATTCTGTAATAAGGAGACAGATGCTAGAGAATGCTATGGACACTGAGTCTACAAACTGGCAACTGATGCAATGTGGTAGGTGAGGAACAAGCAAGAATCAAGAATAACTCCCAGGTTATGGCCTGGGGGACTAGGGAGTCCTGAGAAAGAGCCATTTTCCCCATAGTGGGGAAGATGATACATTCCATTTTGGATATACTGAGTTTGGGACACACCTACATAGTTAGGACCAATGGGAAGAGATATCCAGCTCGAATTAGTGCTGTAAGAATGGAGCTCAATGGAAAGGCTATGGTTGGATCTGATTATGACATGGATTTTGTGTGTAGATTGAGAGTTATCTGCACAGGGATGATGCCTGAACAAATGAGAATGATGAGACATAAAGGAGAGAGAGTGTTGATAGGGGTAAAGTAGACTGAAATGAATTCACAGCAAAGTGAACCAAGAGAGCTAATAATCTAATAAATTCCAACTGAAGATGAGGCGTGAGGTTTTCACAGTAGAAATTTATCAAGAAAAATTTTTGAACAGTCTTAATAAAATTCTGACCAAAGCATGCATAGTAGGTAAACTGCTCAGCTATTATTCAGGTGACCTGAACTACCTTCATGAACAGCAAGCTGTGAGAGGTGAGGAGACACTGTGCTTGGCTAAGAAGTGAAAAAAGAATGTGCTGCAGCCACCAAGGATGCTTGTATTTGTGATGCTGGGATTTGTGATGTTAGTGACAGAATGAACATGCACTTTACAAAAGAAGTATATGGTGTGATTACTACATAGTAGAGGGCATTTGCTTTGAAAAGAAGCCCTAACTGTTTTTAACCCAAGAAAAGTATAAGTTCCAAACTATATGGCTAATAATGGCCAGAAACTGTTTTGTGACTCTCAAGTGAGCAAAAGTCTACAGAAACACAACCAGTTAAATTCAAAACAAGTTGTATGGGCTTATCCCATACTAATGGGGGGAAAAGTCCCACTTGGCCATACAAACAGCAGGAGGAGTCCCTGGGAACTTTGAGTCTAAATTAGTGAATTATTGGCCTTTTCCTAATATAATTCAAATCTAATATATAATAATATAATATAATAATAATTCAAATCCTAATATAATTCAATCTCTGCAGCAGAGATTGGCCTTAGTTCAACTGTATTCAACAAGCATTTATTTAGTACCTACAGTGAGCAAAGCATCATTCAAACAGGATTACAAGGTTGAAAGAATACATGTTCTTGTCCTTATGGACAAGATTCTAATAGGTAAATATGACACACAAACATATGTAGGTAACAATCTGTCAAGGACATGGGGATTTCATCTTCAGGGTCTATAACTTACTTTGGTTGGTTAAGATTTGGAGAGATTAAGTGACTTGCCCACAGTCACACAACTGGCAAGACAGATGAGACCCATGAGACCTAATAATACTCAGAATTTCACGGGTCTTAGAGCAAAAAGAGATCTCAGAGAGGGGGTCATAGCAGCATAGACTGAGATCTAGAAAGGACTTCAAGGCTGTCTAGGCCAACCCCCTCATTTTACCAGATGAAAAGTTAGGTGATTCACTCAAGATCACACAGGGAGGAAGGAGAAGAAAGAGATTTTTTTTTTACATGCCCAATACAAGAATTTTTTTCTTTTTGCTTGACTACATATTTGTTATAGGATTTTTCCCCCAATGGGAAGGAAGTGGGAAAGAAGATTTTTGCTCATTAAAAACAAAGTTTATAAAAGGGAGCTTCAGAGGCAGGATTTGAACCAAGGCCCTCTGACTCCAAATCCGTTACTTCTTTCATGGTGTTACTTACTCTGCAATAAGGAAAACAGATGTGTGGAGAACACAAGTAACTTACTCAAGGTAACACAGGTGTTAAGTTATAGACTCAAGATCTGAAGCTAGGGGCTTTGACTCAGTCCTTCTATCTGGGACTCTCCTAAATTTATCATGCTATTCACTTGAGGTATAAAAGAACCTTACTGATTGAGGGGAGGGAAGGCAGACAGTTTTCCTGGACAAGGTAGCATGTAAGCCAAGCTTTAAAAAATGTCAAAATGGGGAGTCAGGGCATCCTAGACACAGCGAGGGTGGGGGGCAGGGGGAAGCAGACAGCACGCTGTGAGAGAATAGTCTTGTTGGCCACAGTGTCAGGTATACAGAAAGGTTCTGTATGAAATTAGGAAGAGTGGTACCAAAATGTACAGAGCTTTGAAAGCCAGGCAAAGGTGGAGAGGACAGGAGTCCCCTATTATAGATGGTCTTCTGGCTAAATAAAAGCCACTGACTGAGATGGCAATTAAGAGGTTTGCTTCTGTTAACTTGTTCTGGGAGATGGGTATTCCAGGTATTAGGATCCCCATTTCATAGGGGGAACTGACATGTCAAGGGGCAGGGGCAGGCCTCATGAGGACCCTGTTTCTGAGCCGAAGTTCAGCATTGTATGGCATACTGCCTTCCAGCAGATGAGCTGGCATAGAGGGGTACAGTGGTACTCCTGAAATATGAAAAGAATCAAAATACTTTCAATGTACTGGGGAGACTCTCTTTGAAGGATGAGTATATAGGGACATCAGGATACACACAGAGTAGCATATTGACGGTCCATATCTTGCAGCCTCAAATTATGCTTGGACTCATAGTCTCCTCTAGATGTACTTTTTCCTTCTGGCATCTCAGCTTGAATTTATTAAACCTGTGATACGGGGATAATAATGCCTGTAGTATCTACTTACAGAGCTATTTGGAGGTTTTAATGAGTTAAAGCACTTAGTAAACCTTTAAGGCCTGGTAGAAATGGCAGCTAGGTCTACAGAGGTCACTGTTAACCTTTGAGAAGATGGCTTCATTATAGTGGTGAGTGTGGAAGCTAGAGTGGAAGGGGCTGAAGAGGAAGTAGAGGAATGGCATGGACACACACACATCTAATTCCAGAGATTTAACAGTAAAGGCAAGAAAGGGATTGCCAAGGATGGGTTGGTGCCAGCTCAGCCAGGCTTAAGAGAGATTGTTAAATTCTCAATGTGAGCATTTATCCCTCAGAAAATTGGCAAACATTACAAATCAGAGCTTGATTTATTGTTTTGTTGACTGTCCAAACTTAAGAAAGCAATGAAAAAAATGTTAATAATGCAGATTAAACATAAAAGTCTGCTGTGTTTTTGTATGACCCATTGTTACGCATTTACCAGTACCCTCCTGGATGGGACAGTCATGGGACAGGGGAGAACAGTTAAGGGAAGGCTTTTCAGTGATGGGGGTAAAAGGGAGACGTCTTGATGGCCCCTTTATTTGTCCTTTAACAGTTCTCACATTCAACTTACACTGGATTCACATGATTTCCTAGCTAACAATTAGGTAATCAAGGGGCATGGCACAATCCAGCATGAGATAAGCCCTCCAAGGGGAGCATGCTTCAATTCTGTCGCATTTTCTATTGTACCTGCACTATTTTTTGGACTGGACCTATGATTTCACTGGCAAGGAAAATCCCCTGGGAAGAAATTCCCTCTAATGCAGGTCAACAGCTGCTCTGCAACTTAGAGTCAGCTGGTCAGTCAATAACTATTTATATTAAGCCCCTACCAAGTGCCAGGCACTGTGTTAAGTGCTGGGGAGGCAAAGACAGTCCCTGGCCTTGAGGACCTCATGATCTAAATCTTTTTTTGGGGGGGGAGGGGAAGGGAGGTAAGAGAGACACTAAGAGGTTAAGTGATATGTTCGGGCCACATGGCTAGGACAGAAGGCTGATGTACCCGGCTTTTCACAGAGGAGGCTCATAATAAATGCTTGTAGTCGAACTGAACGGCTTGAGGGTTTGTCCCACTGCTTTGTTAGGGGCACCTGCCCAGAGGTGATGAATGCTCTGGCTACAGACACAGCTTTAGAACCTCAAAGCCTGCTCTGGGCGGAGCTCCGGGTTTCTGGCTACTCTGTTAATATATTATGTGCCATTTTCACAGACCCCATGTAAAATAGGAAGGCAACGTGAATGAATGTTGGGGAAGGGAGTCAAGGAGAAAGAGATTAATTAGTTTTTGGCTACTTTCCCAAAGTGAAGCCTCCCTCTCCTCCTCTATTACATCTGCCTGAATATTTCTCTTCTAGCATGGTATGATTTAAAAGGCAAACTAACACTTCAGATTCCTTCTCTGCAGACTCACTAGGTCCTTGAGATTACTGGCTGTTCTTGTTCAAGTTGAAAAATGCTGATCTTGTGGCTGTTCAGTCCATCCTTCTTCTAAAAGAAAGGATCCTCTCGAGGCTGGATTTGGATAGCTTCCAGATGTTGAGTCATAGTTCTATTGAGGACTACATGGCTGTCTCCCCCAAGTCGGCACGTGTCTAGTTCAGACTTCACAGGAAAAGGCAGAAAAGCGCTCGACTACAATGCAAGAGAACTGTCTTCTTAGCCTAGCCCTGGTTTCAAGGGCAGCATTTTATAATACACCCCTTCTGACAGCCATTCTACCAGAGAATATGGGGCTTGTCTAAATGATACCTTTGATGAGGATAGAGGGAGTGATTTATTTAGGCTAGTTAGATTAGCCCTTTCACCTGGAGGGAAAGAAAGGAAGACATACAGATAGAAACATCTGGATTCTTAACCTTTTTTTGTGTCATGAATCCTTTTGGCAATCAGGTGAAACCTTATGGACCCTTCTCAACATGCTGTTTTTAAATGAATTAGAATAAAATACATAGGGTTATGAAGGAAACCAATTATATTGAAATAGATGAAAGTATTTTTAAAAAGTGACCCCAGGTTAAGAATTCCTGATCTAAAATGACTAATGAATATATTCATAATGTCAGGCTCTGACTCCAAAGGAAATATGCCAAGCCCTTGGTTTAAGCTTATTTGACCCACTCTGGACAGATGTATGGGAAGGCAGCTGGAGTTGGCTCACACTGGATTGAAACACAGATCTCCCTCTATCGTAGTACAAAGACCCAATCCACAGCTCCATGCAGACCCACTGGACTGCCTAGACCCAATTCAAGGCCTTTTCCTATAAATGAATGATCTGTTAGTGGTTTATTTATTATCAACAAACCTAGTAGTAAGGTCAGTTTAGGCTTTCTGTAACGTGCCCTGAAATCTCTGAACCTTTCAAAGGCTGGCAGCAAACTGTAATGTGGAGAGCAATGGACTTGAAGTTAGAAAACTGGGTCTTGGCTCTGATGCTTACTAGCCATGGGATTGTGGAGAAGTGACTTCACCAATTTCCTCATACGTAAGATGAGGACAATAATAATATTTGTATTATTCATCTCGCCATAGCTGATAAACTCTAAAGCTTTAAATGGCAACTATTATTATTATAAAGCCAGAATTAACTAAATAAAACATTATCGCTATCATTAATAATCACAGCTGACAGCTACACGGTGCTTAAGGTTGGCAAAGCACTCTGTTATTTAATTTGATCTTGGCAACAACCCTGTGAGGTAGGGGCTCTTATTATGCCCATTTTGTAGATGAGGAACCTGAGGCTCCACGAGGTTCCATGACTGCACACACAGCTCATGTCTGAAAAGCAACTCAAACCCAGCTCTTCCTAATTCCAAGTCCAATGTTGTGCTGACTGATCCAGGCTCTGACAGAAATGTCAGCTACTTATAAGGAGGTCCCTCTTAATCTTCAAGAGGATGGTTTCTGTAGTACAGAAGCCAGATTTGGAAAGGATTTTTGGAAAGAGCGAGTGGATCACGAGGAAGCGGAGGTAAGATGAGATGAAGAAGGCATTCTATGAAAGCTTGAATCAGAAGGGATTAATAGTGCAAGGGGCACAAAGGGACAGAAGAGATTCAAAGGTCTGGTTACAAATACAGATAAGGAAAGCTTTCCCATGAACACTACCTCTACCACAAGGACCATGACCACCCCCCCCACCACCATCATCATCTTCGAATTTATATAGCGCCTACTATGTGCCCACTCTGTGCTACATGCTTTACAAACATCGTCTCCTATGATCTGCTCAACAACCCCAAGAGGCAGGTGCTATTTATTATTATTTTATAGATGAGGAAAGAGGCTGGATTTGAAATCAAGCCCTTCCTGACTCTGGGCTCAGTGGCCTATCCATTGTGCCACTCACCTGTCCCAAGGTACAAACACTACCTACCTCACAGGAGAAGGGGAAGAGATGAATGTTAAATGTACAGTAAAAGGACAGCTAATTAAGTGTATGTGGATTCCACCAGGATTTCCCATGACTATTTCTTCCCATAAAGTCAGAGTGAAACATAGTCATGTTACAAGAGTTCACCCACACACGGTAAAGTTCAGGATAGTTAAAGTCCTTCTAACATGAGAATACAAAAAAAAAAAACTGTGGTTATTCAGTGCTGAGAATGACTCCTCAAACCTCACCTCAGGAAAACCCCTTCATTAGTCACACTTTGTGTGCAACAGGACATGATGGCAGGTCCTTCTGCCATCTGATTACCTCTATTTTATCCTGTATATTTCTTGTTTGGACACAGTTGTTTTTATGTTGTGTTCTCCATTGGACTATGAGCTCCTTGAGAACAGGGGATGTTTTTTTCCTTTTCTTTATAGCCACTGTGCTCAGGACATAGTAGGTGCTTAATAAATACTTATAGGCTGACTGAGTGCTTCTAGGATGGGTGAATTTATCAATGTGTGAACTACTTTCATCCACATAAGTTGCAACCCCTATGTGACTTGGTAGATGGTCTTTCACAGTAGTTACTAGAAAAAAATCCATCATGCTGGGCCAATCTGGTGATGAACTTCTCCAAAATTAGCCAGGCAGCTACTCAGATGGCAGATACCCATACTCAGACTGATAAGAACTGCCAGAGGCTAGGTTTAGCTGGTATAGCTTTGATAACCCAGAGTCACCTCCATGCCATAATAGGGTACCACACCCACATATGTTTGTGTATTACTGAAACACAGATTTTGGTATTAGAATGGATTTCAGAGTGCCTAATACATCCTACAACCTTCACAACAGACGACCCCCTAACCTCCACTGAATATTTCCAGAGAGAGCCCATTCCTTTGCCAGACAGTTTTCACAGTTAAAAAGGTCTTTCTCATATTGAACTGAAACAAATCTCTTTACTATTCCCACTTTGATCTCTGAAGCTACACAAAATGAATCTTGCTCCCTTATGTTCACAGAAACCCTTAAATTATTTGAAAGAAATTTTAGCAGGTTTCCTTAAGTTTCCTCTTCCCCTGGTTATACATTCTTACCTCCTTTAATTGTTTTTCCTAAAACATGGTTTCTGGACCTGTCAGAATTCTAGTCACCCAGAATGCAACGTATTGTTCCAAAGAACAATAACCACGGCCAATTATTCTGGTCCCAAAACACTTTATTACCTAAGATCCTTATTTCTTAAAATGCAGTATTAAAAACAAACCCAGGCCTTCTCTACTCCTTCTTGCATCTTGACTTCCCAAGCCCAGACTTCTCCTCTAAGAGTGGGTTGAAAAACACTGCTCTATCTCTCTTGAAATGTGATGTTCAAAACTGAACCCAATACTTCCAATGTGGACTGGCCAGAATAATAGGCCTACTATCAGATCTTGATATAAATGTTTAATTAGTATATACTAAGATTATGTTAACCATTTTAAGAGCTATATCATACCAGTTCAATAAGCCATTCAGTGAAGCCAGATTATATATAATACTTTGCACACTGCATCAGTGCTTAATAAATATCTGTGAATGAATGAATAAAGTAAGCTGGTGGTAAAGTGAACCCTAATGTTTTTCATATGAATTGTTGCCTGGTCTCAGTGACATCATTGAGAAGGGTAATCCCTGTGGAGAAGGGGACCATCTTCCTTGCCATCCCTACCACCAATCATTTACCAAGTGCCACTTATGGGTAGGTTAAATCTAAGAGCCCCAGGAATGGCAGTGGCCCCTATAACACCAGCCCTGCTTCCAGACTGGCCCCTGTAGCCATCATCCCAGACATCTCTGTGGAGATGCCACCTGGCAACTGCCTCTGTAAGCAGCAAAGCCCCCTCCTCAGCAACCATATCTACTGGAGACCCAGAAAACAAAGTTCCAAACACTCAAATACTTGGTGTTCAAACTGTTCAACATAAAAACGAGATGGTAATTTATCAGTGGAAATGCCATTTTGGATAGTGCATTAAAATTTGCCTGGCAGCAGCATCCTAAAGATCATGAGATCTTTCTAGAAATCTGACTTGTAGCTGAAATCATCTAAATGTCTCCTCTTTTAGAAGATGAGTTCTTTGAGGACAAGGACTGTCTCCACTTTTCTATCTGTACCACCAATGCTTTGTACACAGTAAGGGCTTCATAAATACCTTTTTAGAGACTTTAGGAAAGTGAATCACCAGCAGTTGTGGTGGTTCCCAGATTTCTCAACTCATAAACACCAAAGAAAAAGTAAAAGGTCAGTGGGAAACTCTGTTGGAACCAGGTGATAGAAGAGCTGGTCTGGTCCCTGAGCCCAGGGTAAGAAGTAGCGGAGGCCAGGTTGCAGCTGCTGCGACATTGCCTCTGGAGCTCCTGACCTACAGATAGTATGGGGACCAAGCAACCATTCAGAGGGTAACTGCTCTTGCTTTGACCTGCTTGGATCTGGATTGAGGTCTTGGGCAGTGGTCCTGGGGTGTGAGGCAGTGTGCCAGAGCTTGGAGTGTCTCTAGAGAGGGTACTCTCCTCAGACCTCTGACAACATTTGTGAAAACCCCAGCGATTTGGGACACAGCTTGCAGCACTCTAGAAGCAGAGTTCTACTGTGGCAAAGAGCTCAAAAGTCAAGTAATTGGCTGGCAAGATGAGCAAGCAGAGGAAGCATAATCAGACCACAGAATCCTTTTTCAGGGACAAAAAGGATCAAAACATGGAACCAGAAGAAGTCAATAAAGGCAAAACTCCTATATCAAAAGCTTCCAAGAAATATATGAACTGGTTATAGGCCATGGAGGAGCTCAAGAAGGATTTTGAAAATCAAGTAAGAGAAGTGTAGGAAAAATTGGGAAGAGAAATGAGAATGATGCAAGAAAATCATGAAAAGCAAGTCAACAGCCTGCTAAAGGAGACCCCCCAAAAATACTGAAGAAAATAAAATAGACTCACTCAAATGGCAAAAGAGGCACAAAAAGGCATTGAGAAGAAGAATGCCTTTAAAAGTCAAATTGGCCAGATGGAAAAGGAATTTCAAAAACTCACAGAAGGGAATAATTCCTTCAAAATTAGATTAGAGCAAATGTAAGCTAATTACTTTATGAGAAATCAAAATACTATAAAATAGATCCAAACAAATGAAAGATTAGAAGGCAAGGTGAAACATCTCACTGGAAAAACCACTGACCTGGAAAACAGATCCTGGAGAGATAATTTAAAAAATTAATGGACTACCTGAAAGCCATATTAAAAAATGAGCCTAGAAATCATTCTTCAAGAAATTCGGGGGGGGGGGGCAGAGCCAAGATGGCGGAGTAGAAACAGCTCGTCCAAGCCACTCTGCCCCCAGATTCCCCCCAAACTATGTAAAAGGGGACTCTGAACAACTTCTGGAGCCCCAGCACCCACAGAACGACACAGAGAAGCTAACCTCCCACTGAGGACAGCCCAGCAGCCCTGCAGGAAGGACCAGCGCAGCGGTCTGAGAGCTGGCAGTGCGCAGCGTGCAGAGCGCGGGAAGCCGAGCCGAGCCGGAGCTGAGGTCGCCGTGAGCCGAGGTTTTAGCCCCAGGGCACCAGAGCCAACAGCCGGCTGGAGGAACCCCAGAACACCAGTAGCTGTGGCAACTCCAGAATTATCAACATAGACATGCCTAGGACAAAGGAAGAGGTTAGTGTCCTATGGACTTTGGGACCTGTATTTGGGGAATGCGTCAGCTTCCTCCCCTGGGGGCTAGAAGCCTCTGAGGAGACACTCCATTTTATAGTTTTCAGACGCAGCTCCAGCTCCTGGCCTGCAATTAATTGTAGGGAGATCCAGCGATCAGTCTTGAGGGGTAATCGCTCTTGCTTTAACCTCCCTGGATCTGGATTGTGTTCTAGGGTGGAAGTCGTGGGTGGGTTTACAGCTTGCCAGAAACGGAAGTTACCCCCCACATGTTCAGGATGAAAATTCCTCTATCTGACCTTAAAGCCATAGTGTGGCAACAAGCCCAAAAGTCAAGTAATTAAGTGGCAACATGCCAAGGCAAAGGAAACAGAAAAATGCAACCCTAGACTCCTATTTTGGGGGCACAGAGAGGGAAAAGGACTGTGAGGTCAGAAGTCCTGCTCCAAAAGCCCCAGGGAAAAACATGAGCGGGGTGCAGGCCATAGAGGACCTTAAGAAGGACTTTAAAAATCAAATAAGAGAAGTGGAGGAAAAATTGGAAAGAGAAATGAGAAGGATGCAGGAAAAGTATGAAATGAGGGTCAACAGCCTGACTGAGGAAAACAACACCTTAAAAAATAGACTAACTCAAATGGCAAAGGAGGCCCAAAAGGGCAATGAGGAGAAGAATGCCTTAAAAAGTCGAATTTGCCAGATGGAAAAAGAATCTCAAAAGTTCACTGAGGAGATTCATTCCTTCAGAGTTAGACTGGAGCAAATGGAAGCTAATGACTTTATGAGAAATCAAGATGCTGTTAAGCAGATCCAAACAAACGAAAGATTAGAAGGCAATGTGAAATATCTCATGGGAAAAACCACTGACCTGGAAAATAGATCCAGGAGAGACAATTTAAAAATTATTGGACTACCTGAAAGCCATGATCAAAGAAAGAACCTAGAAATCACCCTTCAAGAAATTCTCAAGGAAAACTGCCCTGATGTTTTAGATCCAGAGGGCAAAATAGAGGTTGAAAGAATCCACCGATCACCTCCTGAAAAAGATCCCAAAAAGAAAACTCCCAGAAATATTATAGCCAGGTTCCAGAATCCCCAGATCAAGGAGAAAATACTTCAAGCAGCCAGGAAGAAACAATTTCAATATTGTGGAAACACAATCAGAATAGCCCAGGACCTGGCAGCTTCTACACTGAGGGATCGAAGGGCATGGAATATGATATTCCAGAGGGCAAAAGAACTGGGAATGAACCCAAGGGTCACCTACCCAGCAAAACTGAGTATTTTGTTTCAGGGGAAAATATGGTCATTCAGTGGAATAGAGGACTTTCAAGCATTCTTGAGGAAAAAACCAGAATTGAATAGAAAATTTGACATCCAGACACAAGAAGGAAGAGATGCCTGAGAAGGTAATCAGGGAAAAGAAATCAAAAGGAACTTATCAAAGTTGAACTATTTACATTCCTATATGGAAAAGCAATAACAGTGACTGATGATATCTTTCTCACTATGAAAATAATGGAAGAAGGGGGTGTGGTCATATGAATACATATGTGAATGTGTGTGTATATGGTTACAGTTATATATGGATAGAGGGCATAGGTTGAATTTGTTGGGAAGGAGAATACTCAAGGGATGAAATTATGAGGTGAGAGAGGAAAGTGGCAAGAGGAGATGGGGAGAGACAGGGTAGGGTATAGGATAAACTATCTTATGTAGAAGAAGCAAGGGGAAGTGGTTGTAAGGGGGGGAAGAATAGGAAGGCAAAAAGGCAAAACCACATTCTCATTGAATTTGGTTCAGGGAGAGAATGACATACATGTTAAATGGGATATCTCAACCTGCAGCAGGATAGGGGGAAGGGGGATGAAAGGAGGGAAGATGGATGGGAGGGCATCCTTGGGGTGAGGGGAGGTTGGAAGTACCCACTATAGAAGAGGGACAGGATCATGTGGGGAATGGACCAGGTGAGGGGTGGGGTGAGTGGGAGGGAATTGTAAGCAGCCTTGTACAATATATCTACTATGATAATGTTTTGCATAGCTAGACATGTACAACATATACTGAATTACTTATCTCCCCAGAGGGAATGGGTGACAAGGGAAGAAGGAAATGTATCTGAAAGTCGAGGTCTTAACATTAAATGTTTCAAATATATATAAATACTATTATTAATACTCTTTTGCTTATAATTGGGAGACAAGATGTGCAGGCATTGGGACACAAAGATTCACCTTCCTCTAATGGAAAAGTCGAAGAGGGTATGGGAGAAGGTAAGGGAGAGAGCAGATTGGAGGAAGCGATATCTTGTGGGACTGCTATTCTGGGAGGTTGGGTAGGGGAATAATGGGGGGAAAATGATTGTAACTCAAAATCTGGCGGAAATGAATGATGTAAAACAGAAGTTAATAAAGCATTTGTTTAATAGAAAAAAAAAAAGAAATTCTTGGGGCGGCTAGGTGGCGCAGTGAGTAAGAGCGCCGGTCTCGGAGTTGGGATGACCCAAGATCGAAACCGGCCTCAGAAAATGAGCACCCACACATAAATAATGACTAGCCGTGTAACCTTGAGCAAGTTACTTAACCCCAATTGCTTTAAAAAAAAAAAAAAGAAATTCACAAGGAAAATTGCCCTGATATTCTAGAACCAGAGGGCAACATAGAAATTGAAAGAATTCACCAATTGCCTCTTGAAAAATATCCCAAAAAGAAAACTCCTAGAGCTCCCAGGTCAAGAAGAAAATATTACAAGCTGTCAGGAAGAAACAATTTGAGTATTATGAAAACACAATCAGGATAACACAAGATTTAGCATCTTCTCCACTAAGTTATCAAAGGGCTTGGAATATGATATTCTAGAGGTCAAAGGAGCTAGGACTAAAACCAAGAATCACCTACCCAGCAAAACTGAGTATAATGCTTCGGGGAAAAATATGCTCATTCAATGAAATAGAGGATTTTCAAGTATTCTTGATGAAAAAACCAGAGGTGAACAGAAAATTTAACTTTCAAATACAAAAAGCAAAAGAAGCATGAGGAGGTAAGCAGGAAAAAGAAATCATAAGGAACTTTGTACTATTTACATTCCTACACGGGAAAACGACAATTGTAACTCATGAGATTTTTCTCAGTACTAGGATAGTTGAAGGGAATGTATACATATACATACATATATATGTATAGGAGGGTATATGTGTGTATAGATACATATGTGAGTGTATATATATATGTATACATGTATACATACACAGAGGGCACAGGATCAGTTGAATAGGAAGGGATAATATCTAAAAAATAAAATTAAGAGGTGAGAGAGGAATATAACGAGAAAAGGAGAGATAGAATAGGGTAAATTATCTTGTATAAAAGAGGCAAGAAAAAACTGTTAGAATGGAGTGGAAGAGCAGGAAGGTGAAATGGGTCAACTTTACTCTCATTGAATTTGGCTTAAGGAGGAAATAACATACATACTTATTTGGATATCTTGCCCTATAGGAAAATGGGGGAGGGGAGGGGATAAGAACAGGGATGATGGAGGGGAGGGCAGATTGGAGGAGAGGGAAGTTAGAAGAACATGTTTGAAAAGTGACAGGGTCAAGGTAGAGAATGGAATGGGTTGGGGGGCAGGATAGGATGGAGGGAAATGTGGTTAGTCTTTCACAATATAACTACTATGGAAACATTTTGTGTAACTACACATGTACAACCTATATTGAATTGCTTATCTTCCCAGTGGGGGTGGTCTGGAAATTAAAGTTTTAAAAACAAATGTTGAAAAAAATTAGAAAAAAAAATTTTTTTGCCTGCAACTGGGAAATAAGATATGCAGGCACTGTGGTACAGAAATCTGTCTTTCCCTATGAGAAAGTTAGAGGGGGTGTGGGGGAGGATATAGGAGAGCAGACTGGGGGAAGGGGTACTCAGTAGGCTCACTATCTTGGGCTGGGGGTAGGGGAAAGACAGGGAGAAAATTTGTAACTCAAAATCTTGTGGAAATGAATATTGAAAACTAAAAATAAATTTAATTTAAAAGTATAAAAAAAGAGTAAAAAGAAAAGATAAATACCCTAAAAAAAATTCATACAAATATTTACGGACCACCAACTGCAGTCAGTGATGCACTGATGAAGAGATATTGACCAGACAGGGACCTTGTCCTTCAGGACAGCACTATGCAGTGTAAGTATCATTTTTATACTGGTAGATTTGCATTCCAAGATCTCACTGATGAAAAGCCTGCCTTCAGAAGAAGGATAACAGCAACAAGCTTAAGTGGAAAAGGCAACGGGCCTCAAAGTCTGGAGAGCTGATGCTGACCCAGTCATTTGGTACTCATTTCATATATGGAAGGGGAAAAAAAAGTGGCCGTCCTGTCTCACCTCTGAGGTCCCTTTCGGCTCTCCATCCTAAGGTTTGAGTTTTATCTCCACCTACAACAATGGCCATCTGTGTGTGACTTCAGACTGGTCAGTCCCCATCTCTGCCTCCATTTCCTCATCTGAAGAGTATAAAGGGCTAGATCTGGAGCCAGAGGACCTGGGTTATACCCCAGTTCTACTTACTACCATAAAATGAACAAAATCACTTAGCTTCTCTGGGACCCAGTTCTCTTTCACCTGTAAAATGAAGGAGTTGGCCTTGATGACCTTAAAGGTCCCTTTGGCTTTATATTCATTGCTAAGATGATCTCTAAGGGACTGGGGGCGGAGCCAAGATGGCGAAGTAGAAACAGCTCGTCCAAGCCTCTCTCCCCCCAGATTCCCCCCAAACTATGTAAAAGGGGACTCTGAACAACTTCTGGAGCCCCAGCACCCACAGAACGACACAGAGAAGCTAACCTCCCGCTGAGGACAGCCCAGCAGCCCTGCAGGAAGGACCAGCGCAGCGGTCTGGGAGCTGGCAGCGCGCAGCGTGCAGAGCACGGGAAGCCGAGCCGAGCCGGAGCTGAGGTCGCCGTGAGCCAAGGTTTTAGCCCCAGGGCAGCAGGGCCAGCAGCCGGCTGGAGGAACCCCAGAACACCAGGAGCTGTGGCAACTCCAGAATTATCAACATAGACATGCCTAGGACAAAGGAAGAGGTTAGTGTCCTATGGACTTTGGGACCTGTGTTTGGGGAATGCATCAGCTCCCTCCCCTGGGGGCTAGAAGCCTCTGAGGAGACACGCCATTTTGTAGTTTTCAGAGGCAACTCCAGCTCCCAGCCTACAAATTTGTAGGGAGATCCAGCGATCAGTCTTGGGGGGTAATCGCTCTTGCTTTAACCTCCCTGGATCTGGATTGTGATCTAGGGTGGAAGTTCTGGGTGGGTTTACAGCCTTCCAGAAATGAAAGTTGCCCCCCACACGTTCGGGACGAAAATTCCTCTATCTGGCCTTAAAGCCATAGTGTGGCAACAAGCCCAAAAGTCAAGCAATTAAGTGGCAACATGCCAAGGCAAAGGAAACAGAAAAATGCAACCCTAGACTCCTATTTTGGGGGCATAGAGCGGGAAAAGGACTGTGAGGTCAGAAGTCCTGCTCCAAAAGCCCCAGGGAAAACATGAGCGGGTTGCAGGCCATAGAGGACCTTAAGAAGGACTTTAAAAATCAAATAAGAGAAGTGGAGGAAAAATTGGAAAGAGAAATGAGAAGGATGCAGGAAAAGTATGAAATGAGGGTCAACAGCCTGACTGAGGAAAACAACACCTTAAAAAATAGACTAACTCAAATGGCAAAGGAGGCCCAAAAGGGCAATGAGGAGAAGAATGCCTTAAAAAGTCGAATTTGCCAGATGGAAAAAGAATCTCAAAAGTTCACTGAGGAGATTCATTCCTTCAGAGTTAGACTGGAGCAAATGGAAGCTAATGACTTTATGAGAAATCAAGATGCTGTTAAGCAGATCCAAACAAATGAAAGATTAGAAGGCAATGTGAAATATCTCATGGGAAAAACCACTGACCTGGAAAATAGATCCAGGAGAGACAATTTAAAAATTATTGGACTACCTGAAAGCCATGATCAAAGAAAGAACCTAGAAATCACCCTTCAAGAAATTCTCAAGGAAAATTGCCCTGATGTTTTAGATCCAGAGGGCAAATAGAGGTTGAAAGAATCCACAGATCACCTCCTGAAAAAGATCCCAAAAAGAAAACTCCCAGGAATATTATAGCCAGGTTCCAGAATCCCCAGATCAAGGAGAAAATACTACAAGCAGCCAGGAAGAAACAATTTCAATATTGTGGAAACACAATCAGAATAGCCCAGGACCTGGCAGCTTCTACACTGAGGGATCGAAGGGCATGGAATATGATATTCCAGAGGGCAAAAGAACTGGGAATGAACCCAAGGGTCACCTACCCAGCAAAACTGAGTATTTTGTTTCAGGGGAAAATATGGTCATTCAGTGGAATAGAGGACTTTCAAGCATTCTTGAGGAAAAAACCAGAATTGAATAGAAAATTTGACATCCAGACACAGGAAGGAAGAGATGCCTGAGAAGGTAATTGGGGAAGAGAGATCAAGGGGAACTTATCAAAGTTGAACTATGTACATTCCTATATGGAAAAGCAATAACTGTGACTGATGATATCTTTCTCACTATAAAAATAATGGAAGAAGGGTGTGTGGTCATCTGAATACATATGTGAATGTGTGTGTATATGGTTACAGTTATATATGGATAGAGGGCATAGGTTGAATTTGTTGGGAAGGGAGAATACTCAAGGGATGAAACTATGAGGTGAGAGAGGAAAGTGGCAAGAGGAGATGGGGAGAGACAGGGTAGGGTAAACTATCCCATGTAGAAGAAGCAAGGGGAAGTGGTTGCAAAGGAGGGGGAGAATAAGGAAGGCTAAAAAGGCAAAACCACATTCACATTGAATGTGGTTCAGGGAGAAAATGACATACATGCTAAATGGGATATCTCAACCTGCAGCAGGATAGGGGGAAGGGGGATGAGAGGAGGGATGATGTATGGGAAGGCATCCTTGGGGTGAGGGGAGGTTGGAAGTACCCACTATAGAAGAGGGACAGGATCATGTGGGGAATGGACCAGGTGGGGGGTGGGATGAGTGGGAGGGAATTATAAGCAGCCTTGTACAATATATCTACTATGATAATGTTTTGCATAGCTAGACATGTACAACATATACTGAATTACTTATCTCCCAAGAGGGAATGGGTGACAAGGGAGGAAGGAAATGGATCTGAAATTCGAGGTCTTAACATTAAATGTTTCAAATATATATAAATACTATTATTAATACTCTTTTGCTTGTAATTGGGAGATAAGATGTGCAGGCATTGGGACACAAAGATTCACCTTCCTCTAATGGAAAAGTCGATGGGGGTATGGGAGAAGGTATGGGAGAGAGCAGATTGGAGGAAGTGATATCTTGTGGGTCTGCTATTCTGGGAGGTTGGGTAGGGGAATAATGGGGGGAAAATGATTGTAACTCAAAATCTGGCGGAAATGAATGATGTAAAACAGAAGTTAATAAAGCATTTGTTTAAAAAAAAAAAGATGATCTCTAAGGTAAACTCTAGCTCTATGGGTCACAGTTTTGAATCCCAGGTCTGACACATACCAGCCATGACAGTGGGGAAGACATTTAACCTCTTTCTTTAGCCCCCTAGTCTGAAAAATGCTATTTATACCACCTCCTTCACAGGGCTATCATGGAAGATATAAAACAAATAAGAGCTGCTATTTTTATTAAGGGCAAATCACATATGATGCTGACAAAAGTACTAGATCCATGTTCACATTCGCTGATGACTACACAAATTCCTAATAAAATGCTTGATCAAAAAAAATATTCAATCTGTAGTTTAAATCATAAGCAAGGCTGGTAAGTCCATGCTTTGTAAAGCTTACAGGGTCTGACACTTTACACTGGTGGGGTTCCCCAGTGATACATTCCATTCCAAATGTTCACTGAAGGAATGCTTCATTCAGTCATATGTTGGCCACAGAGTGGCAGAATTACTGAATGCTTTGATTCTGAGCTCTGTACCTGGCCAATAAGAATTTCAGGCCAAGTGCAAGTTTTCCCTGGTAGAGATGGCACAGGAGCCTTCAGGTCTGTCCTAAATTTGAGTCACTAAGCTCTTCATGACCGCACCTGTCCCATGTGTTCTCAGTAATCAATACACAACTATGATTGCTGACCTCTCTCAGGGCCTTTGAAGGATGTTCATTCAGGAACCGTTTACACTTTTAGCACCTTACAGTTTATAACACACTTTCCAAAGATTCCATTTTAACCTCATAACAATTCTGGGAGGTCAGTGTTATTTGTCTCATTTTACAGCTGATGAAACTGAGGTAGACAGTTTACATGACTTGCCCAGGGTCACACAACTAGTAAGTACTGAGGTCAGATTTGAACTTAGGTCTTCTTGGCTCCAGGTCCAAGCTCTATCCACTGGCACACCTAGTTGGGGAAAAGAAAAAGGAAAAGATAAAAAAGGAAACAGCCTCAGGGAGCTGTCATAACCCTGTCTCCAGGTTCTCCAACAACACCAAGCTCTCTCGGTTACCTTGCCATCCTATAACGGAACAATAAAGGACAGCTGAAGTTAACAGAATAGTGCTTTAAGGTGTGCTAAGGGCTTTTATATCCATTATTTCTTTTGAGCTTCACAAAAATCCTGAGAGGGAGGTGCTACAGGAATAATTATCTCCACTTTGGAGAGGAGTAAAAGAAAGTTCAGAAAGGTTAAGTGCCTGGCCCACAATTCCACTGCCAGAGGGCAAATCTGAGCTCAAGCTGTTCCAGACTCCAGGCCCAATGCTCTTTCCAGCATCCCCAAGCTGCCTTTCTAATCAAACAAAAATTTTTTTAAATCAAAAGGATGCAAATACAGACTTTTTAATGATCCTACCTGTTCTCTCTCTTAATCAGCTGCCAAGTAAGAGTATCTGGTAATGCTTTTTGGGTCTGGAAAGTACACACACATCTGCTGATACTGGCAAGGAGGCTGCCAAAAACAGAACCTCACAGAATCTGAAAACAGGTGCAGGACCTATTTATCTGTGGGGTTATTGGGGTCACAAGAAACTAAAAGGCTAGGCCAAACCAGCAAAGGCAGAAATTTAAAATGATCCATCTAGTCCATCTGTACCCTAAATCAGGCAATGGGTGTATGGGTGTGTCTGTGTTTCTCTCAAGGGCAGCACTATGCAGTACAAAGATCATTTTCAACTGGTAGACTTGCATTCCAAGATCTCACTGATGAAGATCCTGCTCTCAGATGAAGGCCAGTAGTAGCTAGCTTAAGTAGAAAAGGCAATGGGATTTGAAGTCAGAAGAAATGATGTTGAGCCATAGCCATTTGGTACTCATTTCTGACATGTTAAAAGAAAAAAGGTGGCTGTCCTGTCTGATCTTTAAGGTTACACACACACACACACACACACACACACACACTCTCTCTCTCTCTCTCATACATATATAAATATATTTTGCCTTAACAAAATATTTAGATCTAAAATTGACAAAACTTTAACTCCTTCCACCCTCAGGTTTCAAACCCAACTTCACAAAAACCCAACTTCAATACAGATCAAAGTCGATGTGATTAAAAATGCCTATAAATTATCTTTTCTTCTTATAAGTCCTGGGCAAGGCATACACTGGAAAGATTCTAAAAGGCAGGATTTATTAGTGCTCTGCATTTGGTGCTGGCAGACCTAGTGCAAGGACACATCTGCTCACCCACTTAGGATTCTGAGTTTGGAGCTAGGAGGGACCTCTGAAAAGCTCTCTAACCTACTTTCTCATTATGATATAGAAAACGGAGACCCAGAGAAATGAGCTAGTGGAGTGACTGAGGAAACCCACTCACATCCTCTGTTAAAAGTCACAGCTGGACTAGTCCAGCTGTTCTTAACCTGGGCTCCGTAAATTCAGAACTTTTAACATTTTGATAGGACTATTTCAAGATAATGGGTTTCTTTTAAAATCGTATCTATTTTTGAAAACAGTCCTGGGCTTCACCAGATTGTCAACAGAGTCTAAGACACAAAATAGGTTAAGAACCTCTAGACTCGATCCTGTGCTCTATTAATTCTATGAAGTCAAGGGTCAAGGAAAATGCTAATTATATCTAGGCCCAGAATCTCAATGTCAGGCAATGGTATGCTGTCTCTTAAAATGGCCCTCTTTCTTTCAAGCACACTTCAATCACTTTGTAGGGTCCTCAAGCTAATCATGATGGGTCACATTACAGTCTCTAGTGGAAAAACAACAACAAAACCCCAAAACCTGCCCAGATGAGTATATTCTTGAAATTTAAGTCTGACTTAAGGTACAAATTCCCTTCAAGATAAGAGGTGGTGAAGAATAATGAGCTGAGTCAGGAGATCCTGAGGTCAACTACTGCCTTAGTCATTTATTATCTGTGTGACCTTGGGCAAGTCAACTAGCTTCTCTGAGACTCAGCTTTGCTATCTATAAATGAGGGGGATGGACTCAATGGCTTTCCCTTGCCCTTCTAGCATTAAATCTACAATTCTTCGATCCTAAGACCAGAGCAAATCCCACAGGTGGTCAGACAGACACTTATCAACTCTGTGTGACCCAGGGCAAGCTGACCTCTCTGGGACTCAGTATCCTCACCACAGGAAACATTTAATAAATGTTTATTGATTGACTCTGAAATGAAGAGGTTAGACTGACTGACCTTTAAGATCCTTGATTTATGATCCTAGAACCACCCGAGGGCAGGGGACTTAGGAACCTGAAGAAAACTTCAGGAACTCTCTGTGAAATAAGCACATGAGTCTTATAGGATCTGCATCTAAACCACAACCTTCAGAACTGTGCCCATCCCTTTAACACATAGTTGTTTGTTAAGAGCCTCTCCTGTGAAGCATGGTCATCTGTCACTAAGTGACACCAGATGAGTTTCAAGACTCCCCCCCAGTCTCATTTCTAGAACAACCCGTTCACATGTCTTGCTTTAAATCTCACAGAATAAACACAAAAGAGAACTGAAAGGGGGTCCTGGGTGCCAGGCCTGCAGAGCTTTTTAGCTGTCACTGTTCTCAGCCCCACAGACAGAGGGTTACGGTGTCACACGGCATTACAGCTAGAAAGGACTTCAGTGATTATCTTTGAGCCTCACTGTCATTTTACAAATAAGAAAACCAAGACCCAGAAAAGAAAATTCCCTGAAGGGACCATGGATCACACGCTGCAAGGGCTGTTAGAGTTCATCTTGTTCAATCCTCTCATCTTACAGACGAGCAAACTGAGGCTCAGAAAGGTTAAGAGGCCTACTTTAGTGGTGACAGGAAACGGATTCTTAGTGCAGGGTTCTTTCCACTACACTTGCAAAGCAACCTAGAGGTTTCTAAGGCTGCCAGCATCACAAACTTTCAGACTGAATCTACCTCATTTATACAAAGACTTTTTCCCCACTAGAGACAAAACACAACAAAAAATTAAAACAATAATTTATCATCATTAATAACAGCAACAATAAAACCATAAGGGGGAAAGTGGGTGGGGCCATAGGATGTCAAATGATTTAAAAACCCTGCGGAGGGTCCTTCACCATACAGGAAGCAGGTCCACCCTAACCTCTGTACTTTAGGTGGGGCTGTTTGTAATGGCCTATGTCCCTCTGAGGGACTTGCACATTAGGAGAGTTGCCAGGGTGCAAAGGAAAAAGGTGGAGAACACACATTTTAGAATGCAAACAACGTTCCTGGACTGCAAAAGGAACCCATTCTTCAGCATCACGTCACTGGCAAGACAGCCAGGATCTGGAAGCAGGAAGTCTGACGGTCCCCCTCCCCGCTAATGGTCCACCATACAATGATGGGGTAGGATTTTTGTCCTATACAGCAGCTGCAGAAGTACTTCCCTGGGCCAAGAGATAGCCCACCCCTTTCCAAGCTGGCAATTGCTGCTCTCTGTGACTCAGAGAATTCATTATTTTTCATGCTGCCCTGTGGGGCTTCCAGAGGAAAGGAAAGGAGCCCTTTTTGGGGGTGGGAGGGTGTTTGTCAGTGAGCATGTCTTCATTTATTTATTTTCTAAGCAACAGGGAATGAGACACCACCTCCAGCTGTTTCAGACCCCACGCAGAAATAGCTCACTGGGAGGAGAAGGAAATGGGTGGGGCTCAGAATCAGACTGCAAGCTCATCTCTCTCCCCTCTCACCCTGGAAGAAAATTCTGGAGTTAGGGACTGAGCTGGGAGGGAGGGGTTACAGGCCAGGTACCACACCAGCTGCCTTCTGAATGCAGCTTCATAGTATGTGAGCCCAGTCTAAGGCTAATATAAGGAGGCTTTGTGTCATTCAGTCCCCAAAGAGGAACACACCCTGATGGTTCTTTGGGATACTGTAAAGGGAGGGAAGGAATATACTGGATGGCTCCTGGAGCTTCATAAAGTCACTTGGAGAAAAATGAGAGAGACAGCAGGCTGCCTAGACAGGCCAGGGCTTGTGAAAGACTCTGGAATTCTCCAGCAGAGCTGAGGAATTGGAATATGACCATGTCTCCAAAGCGACACTTTTAGAGAAAGCTCTCCTTCCAGTTAAACCTAATGTCAGGGCCAGAGTCCCCTTTTCTGGGAATGAAACATGCGAGGGGTCACTTACAACTTCTTCACTGGCTCACACTCTCTGCACCACTCCTACCACCCCCATTTCAGTGGTCTAAGCAGAAGGTCCTATACCAGAGTCTCACATGAAAAATGTAACAGCCTGGTCTTATGAAGGCAAAATCAAAAGAATCTTGCTTCAGGCCTTGGCTAATGTTGATAGTCTCTCCTCTCCTAATGATCCAAGACTGAGCAAAGTCCAAGTTCCATCAAAAAAGTTCACCTCTACCAACTGGAAAATGCTGTCTTTAGGTTATATTCTCCAGTCTGGAAGACTTCATGGTTCCTAAAAAATAAAAACTGCCAGTGATCTAAAGGTGATGATGATGGGGTGACGGGAAGAGGAACAGGACACAACAATGACAGGCAGAAGATAACACCTGTAGCTCATGGGGTTAATGTAAACACAAAGGAATAACGAGCAGAAAGTGCTTAATGAACAACAAACGGGTACTAGACCCATGCTGTTAGTGGTGGTTACTGAAAAGGAGGAAGGCAAACCTAAAAATACGACATAAATGCAATCTGTTGGTGCTGTTATTATTCCTATCACTATTTTTACAGCTTTAATTTTACCACAAGGAATCATGGCACAGTAGACAGGAAGATGACCTCAGAGTCAGAAAGACCTGAGTTCTAGTCCCACCTCTGATACATGCTGGCTGAGTGACCCTGGGAAAGTCATTTTTTAAAATCTAGGTTTAAAGACACACAAAGCTGTCTCTATTCCATGGCAAACATTAGCAGATAAGGCTTTTCTTTGCTTTTACAGCCATTTTTTTTTACAGGGCTTATGAGAATCTAGAACTGGGAGGAACTTCTCTCAGTGACCTCAGGTGACTCTTTAAGGCTGAGAATGAGCTACAGCAGATCTGCATTCACCTGAAGTCCACCAGTGGCATGACAGGTGTAGACAAACAAAACAAAGCAAACATGATTAATGTTGTTGATTTATGGGTGTACTTAACTACCAGAGTAGAGCCACTGGGAGGGAACTCTAAGGTCACAGGCTTAAAGATTTAGAGGTCCTAGAAATCTCCTCCAAGCCCCCTCTATCTGATAGCAGAGACCTGGCATAGCTTGTCCAGAGTCACACAGGTGGCAGCAGTGGCATTCAAAATCAAGTCCTCTGTTAACAACAGGGACATCTTCTATCATCTAACCCAGCTGCTTCCTTGCTTGGAGTCACTTGGAAGAGCAGATGGCTTACCCAGAGTCACACAGTCAAGAGAGGGATCTAAACCGGAATCCAGAGTATATAAGAATATCCACTACGTTTGAATATTAATTTTCTTCTCTTAATGTGACAAATTTGTATGATAATTAGGAAAACAGTGCATAAAGCCAAAGGAAAATGAACAAGTGTGTCATTCCAGAATCACCTTTTTCTATTTATCCAGATGTTTTCTCTGAGGCATGAAAACTGTGGTCCTTACATATCATCAATAAACATTTACTAGACACCTACCAAGTAGAGAAAAGCAGAGCCCAAGGTCAGGAGTATTAATACTCTGTGTGTCTGTCTGCCTGGTGTCATTTTCTTGTGTCAAGACCCAGCAAATGAATCATTTATTACATGTGTTCGCAGCTTTGATCACTGGAAAAGCATGCCACCACATGGATTAAAAGAAAAGACTCCAACTTTGTGGCCTGCATGTAGAAGATGAATCATACCCTTCTGGAAAATTCCAAAAACGAAGCAGCTCCTTCGGGTTAGCTCACATCAAAGAAAGGTCGCTTGGCTATGCTGCTACTCACATTTTGACTCAAGGACTGTTGGTTGGAAACTTGATGGGGTCTTTTTGTCAAAGGGTAAAAACTCTGCTGAATTCTTTGGGCCCTTGTTGGGGGTTTGTTAAGGAAGCTAAGATCTGAAAGTTATAACTTGGTGGTGTGAAGATAAAGGCCAGGGTAATGGGACCACAGCCATGCTCGGGGGCCCTATTCCAGTAACAAGCTGAACAAAGTAAACATGGTGTCACTTCAGATTCACAGGATTTGGGTTCAAGGTCTAGCTGTGCCATTTACCACCTGTGTGACCCTGGGCAAGTCACATATGGGACATCAGAGGTTTTCTCACTAGTAAAAGGAGGGAACTGGCCTAGGAGATCACTAATAAAATCCCTTCCAGCTCAGCATCCATGATCGTGAGATCACCTATTACCTGGGCCCAAAGCTTTGATCAAAACAGAGGCATGCTACCACATGGATTTTACAGAAAGCTAAGGAAATGGTTTTGAATCCCACCTCTGAGACTTAATGTGTATGTGGCCTCGGGCAAAAATGGAGGCCCAGAGAGAAGTGATTTGGACTGGCTCATACGGTAAGTTTAGTTTACTAGCAGAAGTAGGGCTACAGCAGAAGTTTTTTGGTTGTTTTTCTGCTATGAGAGGCTGGCCTGCTATTTGATGGACTTGGATAAACATGCTAAGCAAATGCAAATAATCGTTTTTTGCTGAATCTGACTGACACAATTATCTCCTTGACTGGGTGAACCCCCAAGTTTGTGAAAACAAAACTATCTCTCTAAAAGCATTCTCCATCAGTGGTGTCTGGCATTCTGGAGGAGATACACAGCAGAAGAACAGAGACGCTCAGGTGAGTTGTACTTAGACCCCATCTAATCCACTCAATCTTGGATGAGACCCACGGTGCATTTTACATTTCTCAGTGTTCTCTCTCTAAGCTACCTTGCTGGTAAAATGATATTCAAGTCTGGAAGACAAAATCTTCCACCTGTCTGCAGGATTCTGAAGCGCTTGCACAGGGCACAGTGTTGGCCTTCCCCCCTACCCCCCTACCCCCGCAGGCATAGGATCACAGTCTTTAGTCAAGAAGTCAATGGTATTTATTAAGTACCTACTTCCATGTCAAGCACAGCACTAAGTTTTGAGGATACAAAGAAAAGCAGAAAAACAAAAAGAAAAAACCCAACCCCCAAACTGAAAGAGATCTTAGAAATAGTCTAGTCTAGTTCCCCTCATTTTACAGAGAAGGAGCCTGGGGCCCACACAGCTGAGCAGTAAACAGCAGGGTGGTCTTCAAACCCCACAGCCTTTGCCTCCATACTCACTACTATTTCTATTAGCTCTCTACTCCTTCCTCCACCCCAGGGCCTTTTTAAAAAATTTAAAATTTTATTTTTCACTTAACAAGTATTTATTTTCTCTCCCTCTCAGCCCTCCCTATTTAAAGCAAAAAAAAAAAAAACCAAAACAAAACCCAAAACGCTCAGTTTCCTCCTGAGAAGTTTACATCCTAGATGGAAGGGAGCAGGCTCTCCAGGGTCCAGCCATACTAATACTAGTCCATTATTGTTCCTCTCATGCCCCACATCTCCTATCTCCAGGGATTCTGCCCTGGCTATATTCCTCCTGCCTGGAATACTCTTCCTCCTCCTCAGAGCTCTTTAAATCCACGGCTTCCTTCAAGACTCATATCAAACACCACAGTCTGCAGGAGGATTTTCTCAGACACACCGGAAACCCTTACAGCACTTTTCTCCTCAGGCTACATTTCATCACCTATAAGATGAGTAGGTTGATTAGACTGGATGACCTCTCAGGCTTCTTCCAATTCTTCCATCCTACAAATTTATGAATATATCAAACATTAATAAATGAAGTATTACTATATTATTTAAATGTGGTGGGGACTACCAAAGGTTTTAATGCCTAGGTAAAGGACCTTTCCCCGGGTAGAAACTAAGGGGTGAGCTAGCTTTACCCCTTCCCCTCCCACAGATGGAGAAACTTCTAAAGGAATGGCTAGGAATAAGAACCCTGATGAAAGCTAAGGAACAAGATTAGCCTATCAGGTCTGGTGTATCAGACTGGTGGAAGAGTGAGGTGTAACAAGGCTCAAATTCTCCCTTTGCTTCACTTTGTTTGAGTAGCATCCAAGCTAACAGGATGATTCAAGTTGTAGAAGGCTTTTTGGACTCTAATGCAAGTCCCTTCTGTGTTCGGCATAAAATAAAATTATTTTAAGGCTTCATTTAATGACCAAAGATTTAAGGTTTCTATGATTTGAAGCCTCGTGAGCCAGTATCTATTATGCTAGTAAGGGAAGACGGTGATTATCCTTATATGAGGGCCAGAAGTTGAAGTTACCATGTTCAACTCAGTTGGAGCATTGAGTCACATAAGTGAGAAGGACCTCAAAGTGTTCCTGGACCCTGTGTGTCAGAAGGTAGCGTCTGAAACAAGGCTTATAAAAACAACAAATAAGATCATAACTCACATTTTAAGGTTTGCCAACACTTGAGCCTCACAACAATGTTGTAAGGTGGGAGCAATTATCATTCCCATTTTATAGATGAAGAAACTAAGGCTAAGAGGGGCTAAGTGAATTGCCAAGAGTCACAAAGTTAATGCAATTCCAACCCAGGCCTTCAAGAACATAAAAAGGAAAACATCTGAGCAGAGTTGCCATGCTGCCATGCGTTAAACACATCTAAATTATATACACTCCCTAGCCAGTGAGTCTTTTACTAGAATGTAGTGTGGCCTAGAGGAGAAATGGTCAGAGGCCAGGGTTAGAAAGGGAGTATTGACACTTACTAGTTATGAGACTGGAGTATCAGACTGAACTTTGGCTTTTTTATGTATAAAATGAGGTCAAAGATATCAGCCCTATTTGTCCTACAGGATGTTGGAAGGAAAGCCTCAGGCAAACCTTAAAGCCTTCTATAAAAGTGACTTCTTACCATCATCATTATTATACAGATAATTACTGACTTGGACAAGAAGTGGTGGGAGGGGAAACAGGTGATGCCCCAAAGATCTGGGGACAGGGGAAGAAAGGGGAGATCATTTCCATTCAAATACAGTATTCGAGTCTAGGGGATAGCTTCAGGCATGGGGTGGGGGCAATACAAAGCTCCCCTGGCCACAAGGGAAAAGAGGGAAGGGAAAATGCTACTTCTTCCAGTTCTTTTTGAAGCAAGCAGGGAAAGGTTTGATAAGACTGACAAGCAGGGTCAAGTCTACAACACGAAATCAATGTGTCTTCTAGGCTATCCCATCTAAAATTTCTTTTATCGGGTCATAATAGGTCAGTGAGAAAAAAAGGCTCTCTTCATCATGGCTGGCTCTGCTTTGTATTCTTCTCTCCCATGGCCAAATGTGATCTCCCTCTGTCTCAAAACCCAACTGAGACTGGGTCAGCTGGGATTCAACATAGGGTCTTCTGACTCTAAGACCAAATTATGCTGCATCCCAGAGAGAAGCTCTATCGTTTATAATCATAGTTATAGAACTAGAGGAGGACTACATGGCAAGGAACCAGAATTTCAATCCTACATCTCAGCTTACTACCAAGTGCTTTTAGGCAAGTAAATCAGCCTCCTTGGGCCTCAGTTTCCACATCTTTAAAATAAAGGGGCTGGACTAGATGGTCTGAGACCCCTCCCAGATCTAAATCTAAGATTATATAATTTCTAATATATAAAATAAAAGGATTAGATTAAAAAATCCCCAAAGTTCTTGAAGTAGGGATGGTACCTATTCAGGGTGACTAAAGCAAAACAAAACAAAAAGACCTACTGTCTTTAAAAGTATTTCTTATTGTTGTAATTAAGTTTAAGAAATACCATGGATCAGAGAATTATCTATTTAGTTTCTTTACAAAAATATTTTTGTACTCCTGGTTGTGGTGATACTTTTGAATTTTTCATCAAAACAAAAACATTAGCATAGAATTATCTGTCCTGAAGCTTGTTTAAATTCCAGGTTAGTTCAAGTGTGTGGCAACCATTTTATCTTAGACATTCACTTTTATAAGGGCTACGAACTGAAATTGACTCTGGAAGGTTGGCCCCCAAATATGCCTCTTTCAATAAATATGAATTCAAGGTGTTTTTTGATCACTTATCCCTAAATACCATGTTAAGGAGGCTATATTTCATCTCACAGGCAACTAGGAGACACTAAAGCCTTTAACTCAGGAGTATCTGAGTTGAGTTTTACTTGACAAAAGCTTTGATGGGTCCCCTGGCTCCAGACTTACCTTTTCCAACCCCCCACTACTCCTCAGCCAAACTGTTCCTCAATTGGCCAAGCCATCGCTCATGCGGAGAATGCACTTCCCATCATCTCTCTCAAAGTCTTTCTTAGCTCAGCTTGGGTAACACCTATTTGGTGAAAGCCTTCCCTGATTGCTCCCAGCTGAATGAGATTGTTCCCTTGTTCCATTACATTCTATTTGGTATTAAATGTATCTGTGTATATGCTGCATTTACCTCACTCCCCCCCCCCCATACAATGTAAGTTCCTTGAACACGATGCATATTTTTTCCCATCTCTGCATCTCCACCTCAAAACACAAAGCCTTGCACAAGGTAGACAAGTAAAGAATGTTAGTTGAATGGAACTGGCAAACCCTGCATCATAGGCACATACCCATGTAATAACCTTACAGATGAAGAGACTGAACACTAGAGAGGTCAAGTAATATACCCAGAATTACATTACATACAGTATTTGTATTCTCAGCACTGAGCAGTGCCCAGCAACATATTAAGCACTTCATGCTCATTGACTAACTTAAGTAGCATAGATGGGATTCCAACCTATGTTCTTTGACTCTAAATCCAGCATTCTTTCCATTAAATTGGCAAAAACAATTAAAAGCAACAAAACAGTACTTGTGGAGGTCATGAAGAAATAACGACATTTGCTCATTGCTAGTAGAATTGCAAGTTAGTGGAATATTTTTGCATATTAATCAGGTAGTAAGCAATAAAAGGTGCAAAAATTATCATACCTTCTGACCCAATAATCCTACTGATGGGAATATAAACTGAAAATGTTATCAGAAAATAAAAAAATCAATATCAAATATCTTTATTTGCAATTGAAAAAAAAAGGAAAGCAACCTAATGTCCAAGAATTGGGAAACAAATAAATTGTGATCCATTAATAGAATGGAATAATATAATTCAATAAACATCAACAAGAGAGCAGAATACAAAGAAATCCGGAAAGATGTCTTAAATAATGTGAAGCAAAAAAAAAAAAAAGGCAGAATTTGAATAAACAGCTACACATTAAAACCATGTTAAGAGGAAAAGCGAGTTAGATCAGAAGGACAAAGGATCCTGATGGAGATGGAGAGAGTGATGGGAAAATTAATATGGTATTTTATGCATTGGTATTCATTTAAATATAAATAGTTGTGAAACAAGTTTAATTAGTTGTACTGGCATTTAATATTAAGTTTCTAATAAAACATTAAAAAATAAAAAATGCTTGCAGCATGTGTGCATAATCATTGCAGCAAAAAAAATAGTGTGAAGGAACTATAATTACTCTGAGTGTTGCACTGCCAATCACATTACAGAATAAGCACTAATTATACCACGGCCTTGCTAGAACCTGACAGGCTAACTCTGGATGTCTGCCTCCTGTCGACTTTGGCCCCCACAAAAACACAGTGGTATACACAAAACCACAATATTAAAATGAACTCTCCATTCTACTGGCCATAAGTATTCAATACCGGAGATTATCCCCATCCACCACAAAGAAAAGGAAAGAAAGGAAGGAGAAAGAAAGAAAGGAAGGAAAGTACTGTAAAAGTAATATAATCAACTCTCCATCCACCCACTCAATTCATAATTTCTCCCTTGGAAGACTGTACAATGGGTGTTCAATCCTCTGAAGACTCAGGACAGGAATGTGAAGAGGTATGAAATATGTTTACTTGAATCCTGATTGCTTAATAAATAGGTGACTCTGATTCAGACACCCAACTGCTGGGCATAAATCCAAGGAGGCCAAAGACTGAAAGGTCTCAAGTACACCAACCAACATATTTATATGTGGTAGGAAAGAACTGGAAATAAAGTAGATGCCCACTGACTGGAGAATGGCTCAACAAGCTGTGATACATGAGATGTCATGGAATATTACTGTACTATAGGAATGGTAAATAAGAGTTAAGAGAATGGGAAGACTCATATGAACTGATGCAAAGTAAAGCAAGAAAAACCAGGAAAGCAATATATATGACTCTAACAACATAAATAAATGAAAAGAACAAAAATGTATCAAACTGAACACTATGTAATGATCATGACAAGCCTGGTCCTGGATAAAAGAGAAGATGTGCCCATCTCTCATGTAGTACCACGTTCTCAGTAGTGGTAAAGGGCTATGGGTGAGGAATGTCAAATATTTCCAGAACCAGCTGACATGTCAGGTTAGGCTGATGTGTTGGGTTAGTTTCGCTAAACTGCTCTTTCCTCATTGGTTTGTTTTTTTTTAATTTTTTGATATAAAGGCTGGCTAGGTGAGTAGATGAGGGTGAAGGTATACACACTTATTAATAATTTTTAAAAGGAAAATAAATGAGTTTAAACACCATTTACACATTTTCTTCACTTATCAGCCTACAGAAAGGCTCGGTTGTCATTTCCTATAAGGAATCTTCAAATTTTTCATTGCATTCTGCCTGGATCTCGCCTCTGAACTTAACTCATGTGACTTTAATTCAAACTTACTTCTATACTTCTCTCCCCTCCCTCCCATAAGACTGTAAACTTCAGAAAGTATATCTCCCCTGTACCTCTATATATACTATATATAGTTTATATATACTCTAGGGCATACATAATAGGTATCTAATAAATGTTTCTTAAATTTGAGTTGAATAGGAGTATAGGATTTAAAAATGGAAGGGTATTTTAGAGATTAGCTGGTCTAATCTCATTTTGCAGATGAAGATAGAGACACAGTTAAGGTTAAGAGAGTTGCTCAGTGTCATATCATAAGTAACAACATGAGTAGGTTAGATAATGACCTCCAAGGTCACTTCTAGTCCTAGATCCATGATCCTAGGAGTCAGCTTTGCCATTACTTTACTGTGTGACCTTGGACAAATCATTTCCTTTTGAAAGTTTCAGCATCCTCATTCATAAAATGAGAGAGTGGGACCAGATTTCTCTAAGAGGCCTTCAGTTCAAGCCTTCTTTGCACTGCCTGAGTTCCAGGGCTGTTCCTGTGACAGCAGATTCTCCCAGGTCTTCTTAGCAGTCAGTCCTGGGTCACTGCCTGGTGGAAATTTCTTGCAAAGAAAGCAATAATAGCTCACATTTAAATAGTGTTTTATAGCTTATAAAGTTTTCCTCACAAGAGCCTCCTGATTCTAACTCCAGAGTTATTAATATCGACCCCAATATTAAAACTTCAGCACACCTATTCCCAATCAAGAGCTGATGGCCTGTTCTCTATATCCACAGTGAGCTAACCTTTACTTATTAGCTATTTATTCTCCTGGAGCAATGGATGGATAGTGCTGGATCTAGAGTCAGAAAGAGCTGGTTTCAACTCCTACCTCAAAAACTGTGATCCTGAGCACATCACTCAATGTCTCTCGACCTAGGTTTCCTCCACTATGCAATGAAGGGGTTCCACCCCTCCTCTAAATCGATGACTCTGGGATCTATGTAGGGTCTTAGAACTCTACAGAGGTATACATTTTGACCAGGAAACATTTTCTAAGCATTTAGCACCCCCAAAACTTGAACAGGTGGGTCACTGATGGAAGTGGTAGGGCTGCCTCCCTGCAGACTTTCCAACAAAGGTCTGTTATCCATCTGTCAGTGATGCCAAAATGGGGATTCTGGGTCAGGTATGGGGTGGACTAGATGGCCCACTCTGAGAGCCTGACTCTGTGGGTTTCCTCAGACCAGAGGGCAAATACACTCAGAGCCAGCAGATGTGAGTGGTGCAACAGTGTGCTTTTCTATTCATCAGATCTCACAATTACACACAGGTTAGACAACACATGGGGGCCACAGACACTGATGCTATTTTAGTGCAAGACCACAGCACCTTGTGGTCTTGCACATTATTCCAGAGGCAAGCTGCTGTAAACACGAGGTGACATTTTTAGCATCTGGCAGAGCTAAAAGAGAAAGAAAGAAGTCATCTACAGGGAGTACACAAGCAAAGGCCAAAATACTTTCCAAGCTTAGAAGAATGCAACCAAACTAACATATCATTAGTAACAGTACTAATTAACTTTCTGACTACACTACCACACTGTCCTCTTTTTCTCTGCCTCTATGAGCAAATCACGTGCCGCAAATGGAACAATATTAATTTATTCAATGAATATTATCATATGTGCTGGGATGAGATTCAGTTCAGTTCCACGGCATTTGTTAAGTGCCTACTATGTGAGAGGCACTGCACTCAGGAGCTAGTGATACAAAAAAATATCACATGTGCATAGCCCTTTTGGAAGAACTTTCTCATAATTCATCTCATTGCAGTTTAATACTCTTGACAGGTGGGCAGGACTGGTCTTGGGAGCCATGGTTCAGAGGTTAATTGACTTGCTTAAGAACACATAGCTAGAAGAAATTTTACTGTCTGAGTCCAATGCGTTTTTTATTATATCAAATCCAGAAATATCACACACAATTCCTCTACCCCCTCCTTTGGAAACTGAAACAAGTGTCAGTATAACATTCATTAAGCACCTACTGTATACTGGGGACACAAAGAAAAAAAGGAGACAACAGGCCAGTCACTGTCCTCCGAAAACTTAGAATGTAATGAGGAGGAGGATTAGCTGTGTGTATAGATCAGAATGGGAGAAATAAATTTTTTTTTAAAATTCAAAGAAAAGCCATGAGACATTTGAGAAACTTTCCACTGCAGGGATGCAAGAAGGCCGCGTGGAGAAGGTGGCACCTGAAGAGGGAAGAGAAGGGTTTGGGGGCAGGGGGTCGGGAAGACGGTTCATTTTAGGCATGTGGGACAGCGTGGGCAAGAGCACAAGGATGGCAGAGGCCAGACCGAGATGGGGAGGATGAGTTAGGGAGTAGATGAGAGGAAGCTGGAATAGAAGACCGGTATAAAAGAGTCTATACCAAAGGCCACGAGGGGACCCATGGAAGGTTTCTGAGCAGAAGTAATATGATCACGTCAAAGCGTTTTGGTCCAATGTCAGACAGAGCACAGATGCAGAGACAGAGACAGAGCTGGAAGGAAACTGGGGAAACTCCTCTAACCCAACTCTTTTATCTTCTCAGAGAGGAAACAGAGACCCAAGGAGGTGAGTAGCACAAAGATAACATAATTGTATTATTCAAAGCTTTTTAACAAATTTACGAATGAAAGAAAATGCTCCTAAAAGAAGCTGTGACAGACTTAACCTTTAAGACTAAGCACATGTTGGATGACCAGGCCCCCTCTTACCAAATGATCTTATTATAGTGGAGCTTGATGTAATCCCAGAGCAAAGAATGCTAAAGCAAGGTTTCTGTCAAAGAAACACTGTCAGAGCTGAAGAGGACCTTATGTTGAACATGAATATGAAGGTTGGAAGGGGCCTGTGAGATTAGGTAGTCCAAGGGAAAACTAAGGGCCCAGAGACACTAACCCCAGGTTATACAGGTAATAAGCAATGGAACTGGAATTCAAACACAGGTTCCCTAACCCCAAATTCAGTGCTGTCTTTCCATAACCCAGTTGGATGCCAATACCAAGGTAACTCAATTTTTGCCTTGACTGGAGACTTCTAAAGGATGGTCAAAGGGACATAAATACACACTCCAAGGTTATAATCAGACCTTTACAGGAAAGTTTGTTCCCACCCATTGAGTTAAATATAACAGAGGACTTTCCACATACACTTCAGAGTACCTCCACAGCCCATGAGTTGTGCTGGGCACAAAAAGTTTTGCAAAAAAGGTAGCTCTCAGCTCATTTTCAGTTCTGTTACTTATAAGGCTAAAGATATAAGACTGCCTATAGACTCCAAAATTATTTTAATTTAATTAACAACAGTCAAGATGTAAAGTATTCAATCATTTTTCTTTCTCTTAAGGTATTAAGGAAATTGCCCTAAAAGAGTTATGATTCACTTTTCAGAAAGACTGAATCCAGTAAGGGGGGGAGGGGAGGGCTTGGTGCAATAGAAAGTACAGGACTTGGAGTCAGGCAGACCCAAGTTCAGATTCCACCACTGATACATTACCTGTGTTAACCTGGGGAAGCTACTCGACCTCTCTAAGAGGCTCAGTTTACTCATTTATAAAATGAAGGAGCTGGACCAAATGGCCTTTAAGATCCCTTTCTGCTCTAAGTCTATGGTTTTACAAATAACATTGCCCATCCCCCACCAATACCGTCATCCCATACGAATATCAAGAAATGCATTACTTCTCTCAGACATAATTCTAGATTAGGAGTCAGAGGACCCAGGCTTGAGTTCTGGCTCTGCCACTTACTAACTGTGTGTTCTCAGGCTCTTCCCTTCACCTCTGCAAGACCCAGTTCCCTTACCTTGAGAACAGAGATCCATAATATTCTCCACTGCCTATCTAACTGCTGCTGTGAAGTTCAAATGAGAGAGGGGAAGTAGGATATTTTTAAGACCTTAATGCCCTCCACAAATGTCAGCTACCATGAGCACCCTGGTCATGTGGAGCTGTGCTCTTATAGAACTACAGGGCCACTGTGGTCTAGGCAAGTTCTACATGGGGTTATGTTTCAGGGTGGTTTGAGCTATGCTAGATTCAAATTTTTCATGCTACCATGTATGTGGTTATGGTAAAGAGAAAGGTCTAACTTAAGGGAAATGGCTCAAACATTGAGGTTTCAAACTTGGCCATTAAGATAGTCACTATCAGGAAAGGCTGAGTTGAGCTGTACTGTTCAGCACGTCCATCTGTCAGCAAAATTAGCCTGGAAACTCAGAAGTTTGGTATAATATATAATAAGCAATCAACACCCAGTGGAGATGCTAAGAAAATATTTCCTTAGAGAATTAGGGAAGTATTTTGAACCTCACTGAGGACCCCTCTTTGCTTAGATGATTACAATAGCATCGGTTCAGGTTAAGTCCCAAGTGGGAGTTCCCTTAATTCACATTTTATAGCAGCCTTCTGATCAGTCTCCCTGCCAAACCATTTTCCAAGAAGCTACCAAAGCAATTTTCCTGAAGAACTGGTCTCACCATGTTACTCACCTACTCAATAAACTCCACTGGCTCCCTATTACCATTAGAATCAAATAAAAAACCAAACCAAACCAACTCCTCTACTTGGCATTTAAAGCTCTTCACAACCTGACTCTTTCCTACCTCTCCAGTCTTCTAACAAATGACCCTTTCACATAGTACTCTATGGTTCAGCCATACTGGTCCACTCCCATATTCATGCCTTTGGACTAGCTGTCCCTCACTACTGGGAATGATCTCACTGCAGCTTCTTAGAATCTCTGAATTCCTCCAAGATTCAGCTCAAACACTAGTGGCCAAAGGTCTTTCCCAGACATCACCAGCTGCTGGTGCCTTCCTCTTTAGGGTCACCTTATATCTACTCTGTAGGAATCCTACACATTCCTGATTATATATATGGTGTGTTTTCCCATTAAAACATAAATTCCAGAGGACAGGGACTGGTTTGCTTTTTCTTTGCATTTTCTGGGCTTGGTGGAGACATAGTAAGTGTTTAATAAATGCTTGTTAATTAACAGATTTCACTGGCCACAGCCTGGCTGACTTTCTTACTGGAAAACTGGGAGACTTATGCCTCAATCAAGAGGCTTCCCTCTAGAACTCAGAACCAAGCCAACTCACTCACAACTGGTCTTCTGAATAGAATCTTAAAGGGCAGGGATGCAGTTTGGCAAGCACCCAATGGAAAATATATTCCCCATGACTTCTTGAGAGCCAGAGGCACTGTTCTCCATGCCATGGAAAGCATGCAATAGAAGAGTGCTCCCCTATGCCAGCCCCCTAAGATTTCCATGGAAATCGAAAATTAATTTGTCAATCTAGATCCTGTATCAGCATCACATGAATCCAATAACTTCAAGGCAACACCCTGCTGACTGCTTGTAGCATCCTCTAACTATCCATCCAGGGAGACTTTGCATAGCCTTACTCCATGTAAAAATCATACTGAGTTACTCACGTGTGAAGGCTTCTTGGGACCTCCTAATGGGAAACATTTTCATTAAGAACCCAATTACCCATGAAAGGCAATAAAAATGAACAGTTTCCTGGGCTCATACCTTTTTCGTGAAGGGTAGTCAATGCTCAGTTATCTCCCTGGGTAGCAATAATATCAGCCAAGGAGGTGATCTGTAGCCTTAATAGCTACTGGGAAAGAAGGAAGGCGTCCCCAAGCCTTAACACAACGATATCTTTGCTCAAGTTGCTCCTTTTCAAAGTCACCAAATTCTACAACTCGAGCCTCATCAAGAATTTACTCAAACTTACTGAGGCCTTACAAGCAGGACTGGCTCACAATCCACCTGACTCAGTATCACTCTGCCCTTACAAACACTTCAATTATAGTTATTAACAAAACATCAAAAGGTCTTTAAATGGAGTCATCTTATTTAGGAGGTGAACCCTCCCCCCAAACAGTTTAAAATACTCTCCTGCTCTGTGTTCAAGTCTTAAGTTTTATATTTCCTACAAGGAAAAGCGAAGCACAAGAAAAGCACGTGGTAAGAATGTGTAAAGAATATGAATGAAAAATGGCAAAATGACAATTTTAGACTAAAACCAAAAGCATCATCAACACAAATACTTACTAAGCGACTACTCTGGGGGAGGCAGTACGACCTCAGGGAGCTTAGCAGAAACCTTTTCAAGTAGCTAACTCCTGTGAATGGTATTCTGACCTGTGAGGCAGTGTGGCCCAATGGCAGGGCAGCTGGGTAGTCCTATGTGACCTCGGCCAAAACACTGAATTTCTCTTAAGCTCAGTTTCCTCATCTGTAACTTGGGAATAATAATAACAGCACTGACCTTGCAGGATTGCCATTGAAGACAGAGAGAGAAAGAATGCAACGTGTCGCTCAGTTGTTTCAGTGGCTTCTGGATCTTCCCCACTGGGGGTTTTCTTGGCAAAGATATTAGAGTGCTTTTCCATTCCTTCTCCAGATTATTTTATAGATGAGGAAACTGAGGCAGACAGGGTTAAGTGACTTGCCTAGGGTCACACAGCTAATAAGAATCTAAGGCCAGATTTGAACTAAGGAAAATGAGTCCTGACTCTAGGCCCAGGACTATCCATTATGATACCACCTAAATGCCCAAATAAGTATTATTTTTTAAAATATGTAAAGTGCTTTGCATATCTTAAAGTACTATGCCCATGTTAAGCATTATTATAATCGTTATTCAGAGTCAGATGACTTGGGTTTAAATTGTGGCTCTGCAATTTACTACCTGTGTGACCTTGGAAAAGTCACAATCATCATCTGTGAACAATGGTAATAATCTAGCAGGACTAGATAAGTGCTTGAGTCTCTTCTACTTCCAAATCTATGATCCTATTAAATGCCTACTATGTGCAGAACACTATGCTCAGGCTGAGAGAGAGAAGAAATTTATATAAGATGAGTCAGTGAGATAAGATGCCAAAGTAGAGAAATCTAATGCATGTGCACTAATAAGAAAGATGACAAAGTGTTATTTGGCTTCTGATAGGAGAGACTTCATTCTTCCTACTACTGGGCACAAATTAATAGATTGGCTGAACCTAGTCTGAAGTCAGAGAAACGTAATATAGAAACACACTGTGCCTTGCAAAAACTCAGTAGATACTTAATAAATTTCTATCAAAAGAATCCCATTAAGACAACTGAAATGGTGGTTAAGAAACTTCACAAAATAACAGTATAAACCCAGAAGTAGTACTAACAGTTGTATATAAGGAAGTGCTAGACGCTTATCTGAATCATATACACAGAATATTAGGGATTAGAAGAGGCCTTAATTATTTTGCTGAATTTACTCAAGACATACATAGGCTTTACTTGGCACCTGACTCTGGATTCTTGCACAATTACTTTTGGGAAGATTCTATTTGTCATTTCTTCATGAGTTATAAATCAAGATGTGGACAAAAATAATTTGTTCTTTACTCTTGAATCAAATTCTATAAAGGCTAAGACAAGTGTTGCTTCCTGATTCCCATGCTCTGTCAACAGCTTGCTAAAAATATAACCAAAACAAAGGGCCACTTCCCATTAACTAGGGAATAAAAGGGCTCCTCAGCATGGAAACAGCACAGACCCCAGCTCCTTCCTACAGCTCTGTTCCTCTCATTAAAAATGGGAAGGATGGGGAGAAGCTCTAGGAACAAGTGTCTTCTCAGTATGAAACTGCCTGACAATTCATCTAAATTATTTTACTCTTTAAGTCTAAACTGAACTTTCTTCCCCCCGCCCATATATTTATTTATTTTTAGTTTTCAACATTTACTTTTATAAGATTGAGTTCCAATCCAAAGTAGGCTATACATGTACAATCATATTAAAAGTATGTCCACATTAGTCATTAAACCAAACTTTCAGGACTCTTCTTATAAAGGTCATTCATTGGCAATGACCTTCCAAAAGAATTCATCACTTCTCTGCACAGGCCTTACTTCAAAGGTCTAATGACACTGGGCCAGAGGAAGAAGCCTGAGGTAAAAAGGTTGAATCATCACCACACAGACCCCTTCTCTCCTGCTAGCTTCCTAATTAGAGTCAGAGGGGACAGCAGCTGTTCTGGCCCTGGGGCCAGCAACTTCTTGGTACCAAATGATAACACAGTAAAGGGAAACATGGGGAATAGGCAGGGAATCCAGGGGCTGTCAAATACACAAAGAGGTCAACAATCAGGCTTGAGCCCTGCAAGCTTGATGCTGCCACAAACAACTCTCTGGGCAGAATCTACCCTTCAAACAGAACTTAGAATCATAGAACCCGAAATGCTGGCAGGGTCCTCAGAGACCATCTGCTCTGACAGTCTCCATTTGTTTTTATGTCAGTTTTTTGGACATATCTGTAGCTCTCTAGATTATCATGCTTGGGCAGTTCCTGGCCCATCTCTACCTGCTGAAATACTTCCCTTGTCCATGAAGGTCCACTTTAAGTGACAACTCCTCAATGAAACTGTCCCTGATATAATCCCACCCCCACCTAGAGAAGCAATCTCCTTTGACTCTGCCCTACTATCACATGTTGTTTGTGTCTGTCTGACCACGCTTTTATCTGGTTGTAGTGTGAATTATCCTGTATGGCTCCTAATACAGGCCAATCCCTAAAATAGAGGTTCCATTTCTAAAAATGAGGTCTAAAAGCAAAAAGTGTGTATGTATACACACATGTATGTATACACTAAAAATAACTCCAATTACAGGATGCATTTAGGTTTTATCCAAGCCAGGTCTGGGGAAGATGTTTAGCCTACATTCAGACCATTAAGGTAGGTTACAAATCTTGTCTCTGCCACAAGACAATATAGTCTCTGAGGGCAGGGTCTGTGCCACTCATCTCTATCTGCCTCAGTTCTAGCACAGGGCTTTGCATGTGATAGCCAACCAAAAACAGTTTCTGAGTGATTTAATTTAAAAAGAAAGAAAGAAAAAGAAACATTTTAAAAGTGAACAAGCCTAACATGGAGAGGGAAGCTTCCTACTGCCCTGTTTCTAAAAAGGAGATACCCTCAAAAGTGGGGCTGAGATTTGTGGGCACATCTGTGTTGAGCATTCCAAGTCTTCTGCTTGGTTCCCTTTTTGGGGGCCCAGATTTACAGCATGGCTAGACAGGGTAAGAGGTGGCAGCTTGCTGTCTGTAAAATGGAGGTCTAACTATCTGAGCTCATCAGTCACAGAGTCTTTACTCATCCTTTGGATGTTGTTCCTCAGAATAAAACAGCTATTCTCAAGTGGCTGCGGCATGCTCCCCTATCCCTCCAAAGGCTAATTTTCTCCAAAGGCTAATTTTCTTACCAAGCTTCCTAAGCCAGGCGGAACAGCTGGCCTTGAAAGGGTTTCTTAAGAAAAGATTGCAAGAAGGCATGGAAAGCTATTACGATTCTTCAGTATTTGTATTAGGGTTATTACAAAAGAAGGAATACACCCTCATAAAATGTCTCTTGTTAATAAAGACCCTAAATAAATGAGCCTTCAAGACCTCAACAGAATCCTGAAGGTCTGGCTGCTACTATTGCAGATAGAATCAATATTCCCCATTGTAGGCATGTTTAAATCACAGCAGTGAGACAATTAAACAGATCTGAAATATTTATTATTTTATACCACTCTTCGGAAAATCACAATCTTCCTCAACTCTTCTCTATCCTACCCCCACTGCCCATACAACCTGTTAGGGGCCACTTCTTGCTATTTCCTCCCTGACATTTCCAGCATCAATCCTCTTCTCTACACTCACATCTACCCCACCACTTCAGCCCTCATTGCCTCTCACCCAGAAATCCTGAAAACCTCCTAAGTGATTCCTGTCTCCCTCTCAAATCAATCCCCCACACAGCTGCCAAAATAACCCTTACTCATTCCCATGGCTCAAGTGCCTTCAGGGGCTCACTAGTGCCTCGAAGACAAAAGGCAATCTCTCTCAGCCTAGAGTTAAAAGTCCTTCCAAACCTGGTTTTAGGCTACCTTCCAAGGTTTATTTCACATCACTCTGCTTCATACTTTCTATGTTCCAATCAAACTATGCCATTCCATCTCCCACCCTGACGTCTTTGCTCAGGTGAGGTGCCCAAATCTAGAATTCACCCCCTTATCACCTCTGCCTCTTAGAGTTTCCGAACTTCTTTCAAGGCTAAGCTCCTAAACCAGCAAAGACTGGAAGTCTTTCCAGATGCCTTAGTCGATTTCTCTCTTTTCTCCTCAAATTATCCCCTATGTATTATCTGTTTCAGAGGTAGCATGGCATGCATAGGAGATTGAGAGCCAGCCTCAGGCACAAACTGCACCACCACAACACTCTCAGTGGCCAGAACCAGATTAAAATGTAATTGGAAGATATTTAATAAAATAAACAAAAATACAATAGAAGATAAATAATGTTAATGTGTGGTTTTCTAAGTCAATAGGTAGCCCACAGGGATCTTTCAGTATGGTTTAATGGCCTCATTTCTATTTGAGCTGGACACCAAAGATCTAGGCAGCTCTCAAGATTTTCTGTTCAGAAACCCTGCCCACCTGCTCCAGCACCACATCAGAGGGGCCAAACCTGCTGGCCCCTATACTCTCAAGTGCCTAAACCAGAGTAAAATACTGTTGAGAGATATTTAATAAGTTTTTTAAAAAGATAACATGTTTTAAAATTAAGTCAATATACAAATTGGTACCCCCATCCCCCCATGGAGTTTGACACCAATGCCCTACACCACTGAAAGAGAGCCCGGCCTGTCCCTACTGTGCCTCCCAGCTCCTTGAGATGGGTGACTTTTTTTAAATTGTACCCAACATATAGTGTTCTGCAATGCACACAATGGGACCTTAATCAATACTCTGTTGGATTAGATTAGACAGGATCATTTCCTAGGGAACAAAAGGATATCCCTCCTACATCTCTCAGCCTCAGTTTCTTCATCTGCAGGGATGAAGCAGGGATAACAATAGCTCCCCTACCTCATAGGGTTGCTGGGAGAATCAAACGAGAACATATAAAGAACTCTGAAAAGTCTTACAATGCTATGTGAAGTGCTAGCGGTGACGGATCATTCCCACTCCTCTCAAACATGTGCTGTATGGAACAAAGCAAAGAAATAAAGTTGAGAAGGCAGAGGATTCAGAACAAACCAGTTTTCCTCACTTTGTCATCAAGTGGCATCTAATGGAAAAGGTTCCAATTCTGACAAACTTGGGACAGCTAGGTGGGGCAGCGCATAGAGTGTTGGGCATGGGATCAGGAAGACCCGAGTTCAGATCTGGCCTCAGACACTTACTAGCGGCTATGAGCCTGGGCAAGTCACAGGGTCCTTGTGAGGATCAAATGAGCTAAGACTGATAAGGTGCTTAGCACAGGGCCTGGCATGCAGTAGGTGATATATAAATGCTAGTTATTATTGTTACTGTTATCATGCTAGACAAGAACTTCCCAGCTACAGTCTGAGATCCTTCTGTGCCCTCACATAGTTAGTTGTCTTCACGCCTCTCAGTCACTGTCCTATTATAACCTGCCACCTGCCTGGTGCCTCGTATATTTTTAACCATATTTTAGTGCGGGGGCTGCTCCGCCCCCATCACAGTAACTGAACTCTTCTCTGTCTCACTGTGACAGTGCATTTCATGCTGGCTGTCTCGTCCTCGGAGACAGGCTAACAGCCTCATTTTCCACATCGTAGAGTGTTCATGTGCTTGGGACCTACACAGCAACCAAAGCAAAGCTTGAGTAAGCATGAAGGAGGCCTAGGGTTCAGGCTAAGGCCTGTCACTTACCAGTCTTGGGTATGTCACAAATGCTAAGACTCCATTTACTCATCTGTCAAACGGGAGTAAAATAATTGCTACTGTACATATCACAATAGTATAGACTTTTCTTGCTAGAGGGAAAAAGAGAAGAAGTTAGGCAGCCAATATATGACTAACCTGGCCAATATTTTATCTCAGAAGTTGGCTGCTTGTTATTAATAGTTAATAGTTATTAGAATTACTATATTATCAATATAATTAATGTATTACTATAATAATTAAAATATAAATAGTAAACCTAAGAATAATATAAATAATAATAAAAACACACTGCAGGCAGGGCTGTTTTACTTTTCCATATTGGTGGCATGGAAAGAATGCTAGACTTTGGAGACAGGAAAGCTGGGTTTGTCTAATGCTGGCTCTATCACCTACTAAACAGCAAGTTTACTGGCAAAACCCTTTACCTCTTTAAGCCTCAGTCATATCACCTGCCTCAGAGGATAGCTCTAAGGAATAAGCTGTGTAAACCCTATCTGTCATTATGATGATTGATTTTGGTAACAGCTCCTAAGAGATGATTTAGTCACAGAGCCTCAAAGTTGGAAGAGATGTCTAAGGTCATCCAGTCCAAAGCCATATCTGAGCAGCAATGTCCTCTACAATATCTCAGGCAGCTCCATTCGAAGACGAATATGCCAGGGATATGCCAGTAGCTCACGACCTCCTGGAACAGCCTATGGCACTTTGTGGCCAACTCTGATGTGAGGAAGCTTTGCTGCCTCTGCAAAGTTGGCTCATTATTCTATGTTCTACCCTCTGGGCCAAGCAAAACATGTCTCATCCCTCTTCTATATAAGAGTGTTTCCAATGTGCAATGACACTTCCTTAGCCATCTCTTTTCCAGGCTGACCACCTCCAGCTTTCCAATGAATGCAGATATGGAAGCATCTCTAGGGCTCTCCCCTTCCTAATTCTATTCTAGAAGTTCTTGAGTTTATCAACCCCAACTTTTTACAAATGAAGCAAGCGAGGCCCAGAAAGGAACAGCTTTTATTATTATTAACTCTATTAACCCTATTAACTCTAGGGTCCCAGAGTTAATAAATAAATCAGCTAAGATGAGAACTGGAGTCCTTGGAAGCCCAGGTCAGTGTTCTTTCTACTCTACTGGGCTGCCTGCTTCTCTCTTTTCTCCGCCATTAAAAAGCAGTCTGGGTCGGTTCTGAGCCACACTTCTTACTCCCAGCTAGGCAAGCTAAAATCTGGGATTTGACCCTATGTGGGTCTTCCTGCTTCCCTCTTGTTCCCTGGCTGCCCAATATCCAAATCAAGACCACGAATTCACTGTAAGGATCAAAAGAGATATTATACATATATCTGAAACTTGTATAATATATACAATATATTGTATAAGATAAAATACATGTATAAGAGATTATTCACCTCTCTGGGCCTTAGTTTCTTTTTCTGTAAAATGGGGGGAGGGCTAAGATTATAAAATAACAGATTTAGAGTTGGAAGGGACCTTAGTACTCAAGTCCAATGCTCTCTTCTATAGAAAAGGAACCCAAGGCACAGAGAGGTTAAGGGATCTCCCTAGGGTTACACAGCTAATAAGTGGCTATGGTGGGATTTGAATCCAGGTCTCCTTGACTGTAAGAATACCCTATTTACTAAACCATGCTGCATTCTATTTAATTCAGTTTAAATCAACAAACATCAATGAATGCCTAATAGGTACTTGGTATTGTACTAGGAGTTGGGGACAGACAAAAAGGTTACATTCTACAGAGGGAAAACAATATTGATATCCACTGGTAAGAATTTTGAATAAGGGCATACAAAGTACACATAATAAATTCAAGGTAACTTCTGGGGTGAGGGTAGAAAGAAACACTAAAGACAAAGGGAAGATGAGGAAAGGCCTCCTGGAGGAGGTGACACCTCAGCTATGCTTACTTGGAAGGAAGTTATGAGAATTCCATGAAGGAGAAGAGAAGGACGAAGAACAATTCAAGGCCTTACTCTACAAGGCTGCCTCCAGTCTAGCTCTAACATATAAAATGAACAGATTGGACCAGAAAAATCTCTAAAATCCCAACCAATTCCATTCTCAAGATCTTGTATTATCAGTTTCCTTCCAGTTCTGGCATTTTATGTTCTCAAGTCCTTTCCAGCGCCAACATTTGGTTCTTGTCACCAGAAACACCTCCACTGTCATGACACTGGCATCAACCCCCTAGAACAGCACTAACACCTGATGCTAATGGGGTCTGGCTTGGCTTAGGAGCAACCAGGGACAGCAAAATAATAAACAAAGAAATGGGCCATTTAAAAGACATAAAATAGCAGTTTCCCTGCTGGAGATGCTGATTACTGTAATTTGAGGCAATGGAGGAACCAAGTACAATTTGTAGAGGCTTTGGAATGTATTATTAAATGTCCAGTCCCTATTCATATCTAATGAGAAACTGATGGGTTTCAATCTCTACTAGACAATACTATACAGTCAGTCATTCAGCAAGGGTTCCTGTCCTCGAATGCCATTACTTAGAGAGCACACTGCCTTCAACTCTGCAAGGCAAATGCTTATCAGTTCAAGAGACAGACAGTAATGTGGTCTGTGCTCAGATATGATGTTGTCATATGGGAGGAGAGATTCTGATGGTGCCACTGCTCTAGTTCACCTCCTGACTGGCTACTTGAAGAGCCTCCTAACCCATTTCCTTGCCTCTGTCCTCTCTCTCCTGAAGACAAACTAACCTTCTGACATCTATCAAAATAACTTCTCCAATATACCAGTCTGATGGTCAGCTCCTCTGCTTAAAAATCTTCAGTGACTCCCTACTGTCTAGAGGATAAAACAGAAACTTCTTGGTGTGGCATCTGAGTACCACCTTTCCTTACACTACACACTTCCTGTGATGTTCCTCTGTTCTAGTGAAACTGGACTGACTAGCAGATGTTCCCTAATCCTGTCTTGCAATGCATTCCCACAGGCAGCCCCCCACATCTAAACTGCAGCCCTCATCTCCACCTATTAAGATCCTTCTTTTCCTTCAAGGTCCAGGTTCCTCCTTGCTGCAGCCATTCTGCTTCCCCTCCTCATCTCCCTCCCAAAATGTTCTCTATCTAGGACTCCAGGATCATTCCAGGATCATTCTCAAGTGTCTTCCTGGAGCACTCTGTACAAAACTCTCCTTTGTTCCCATTTTCTTCTGTCTTGCATTAGACTCCTGCGTACATGTCATACCCCACCCCCAACATAATCTTTGAGAGTGTAGAGACTATTACTTTTCATCTTTGTAGCCCGGTGCCAAGCAGGGTTCTTTCTCATGGTGTATGTTTAATGTTTGTCATATGAAATTGTTGAATGGGGAACCAGTCCATCAGCTGTTGGAGAGCATCTTCAATTAAATTTTGAGGGCTGATAACAGATGGGCCTGAGTTCAATTTCTGACTCAGCTACTTACTAACCTTGAACAAGGCACCTGAAACTGAGCCTCAGTTTCCTCATCTATAAATGAAGGCGTTATGATTAGATGATCCCCAAGACCCACTCTAGGTCTATGTCCTATGAACCAACCTTCTAAACTGCAGTGAATTCTACTTAGAGCCAGCATAGCTTTTCCTATTTCTTAAAGGCAGGCTGAAGCCTCACTCAAGAAACGGGAGCATCCAGGAAGTTGCAAGCCCCTTAACCTAGCGCTCAGGGCCCTCTGCTTGACAGCCTCCTCCATCTAAGCTCCTCTCTGTGAAAGCTCTGCCCCATCCCCCACCTCTCCTGTGACAATTCTGGGACTTTCCTGCTTCTTCCACTTTACTCATGCTATTTGCTCTACCTGGAATTTCATCCTCTCTTCTTTAAATTTTGCCCATCCTTCAGGACTTGATTCAGCATCAGTCCCTTTGCAGTCTTCCTTGGTCCCAGCCAGGGGGATCTCACTCACACCTCTGAACTCCATAAAGCACTTAATGCCTATATCACCTTTACGGCATTGAACATATAGTCTTGTTCTTAGGTATTAATATTGAGGTCTTGTTAGAATGGAGGCAGTGAAGTGGAACAATGGATAGAGCACTGGGCCTGGAGTCAGGAAGACTTGGATTAAAATCCAGCCTCAGATACTATGTGACCCTGGACAAGTCACTTAAACCTCTGTTTGCCTCAGTTTCCTCAACTATAAAATGGGGATAACAACAGCACTTACCTCAAAGGGCTGCTGTGAGGATCAATGAGATCCTAAATAAACGAGATCTGTAAAGCACCGAGTACACAGGAGGCGTTAATTAAATGTTAGAATCCTTCCCCTCCCCCCACATCCGCCTCCTAGCTTGCAAACTCTCTAAGAACAGGCCTCTCTCATAGATAGCAGTTTACCACAGTACTCTGCACACAATGGGTCCCTGCAAGTGTTAGTTTAATGGAAGAAAGGCTCTCAAACTCTGCTGCTTGGTACCTATCTGGCTTTGTTGCCATTAGCAAAAAATGTGGGAGTTGGACTCAGTGGTCCCTAAGGTTCCTTTTAACTCTAAATCCTTGAATTATCTGGTATAATGTTCCATTCATATATCGAAGTGATAAGATAATTGGTCTTCCTTCAATCATTCACCTTTCTTAACTATCTTCTACAAAGTGGCCAAAATCATCTTCTTAAGAACCTTAAGATGACAGATTTAGAACTAGGGGGGATCTTACAAGTCATCAAGTTTAACTCTGTCATCTGACAGATCCAGAAACTGAAGACTCTAGAGGTTAATCTGAGGCAAATACAGGCCTCACTTTACTCAAGAAACTCCAAGGGCTCCCCACTGCCTGTAGGACAAAACACAAGCTCCTTGACTTGACATTCGAGGTCCTCTACAATCTGGCCCCATCTCTCTCCCTTTCCAGCCTTATTTCATTCACTATATAAACACTGCAGACACACTGCAGTCCTCACTGTTTCCCTGAAGCTCCTTCTGCCTTCTTCCTCTGTGTCTTCATGTGAGCCAGCTGCCTCACCTGGAATGTGTCCCCCTCCCTGCTCTACCTCTCAGATGGCCCCTCCTCCAGAAAGTTTTCCCTGATTCCCCATGCTGTCAGGCTCTTACTGCTCCCTGGAAGCAGCAACTGTCTCATTCTTGACTATGGTGCCTTATATCCAGTTCCTGCTCATTAAAATATCTGAAATGTGGAGTTGTACAAAGTGCTTTATATCTTCCACTTAAAAAAAATTTTTTTGAATCTAGTTTGTCTCCTCCATAGCATACTAACTCCTAATGAAACCACCCACAAAAGATAATCCCTGACAACAAATTAAGCAAAGCTGCCTAAGAATGACTGCAAATAACTGTACACTTCTTTTACAGTTTACTGTTAGTGAGGGGAGTGAAAGTGTGAACCTTGACCTTAACAGTATCAATTTTGTCCACTGTATTTGATCTAAAATTTGTTGCCACTGAATACCTTCTTTTATATGGTTGCAGCTACTGTATAGATTGTTCCTTTGGTTCTGCCTTCTTCATTCTGCATTGATTCAAACAAATCTATTTCTTGAAATTCTCCACCTCTATCATTCCTTTACACATTCTATTCCAAGGTTGTTTTCTTAACACCTAAATGTAATGGTCTTTCCTCTGTTCTTAGACTCAGCTACCCTTCAGAAGCTTCTGATGGTGTTGCCCCTCCACTGCTCCTCTCCCTTCCCCCATGAGTTTCATGAGGTTCTCTCCAGGGTCTCTTCCAACCTACCAGAACAAGCCTCGATTTTCTTTCCTTGCTGGTTTAACATCTACTTCCCACAAGATGTTCTTTGGTCCTCTTCTTACTATTAACTCTTCTCTAGTGATTCCATCATTTCCCATGGGCTTGAGGGTCATCTTTCCATAAATGGCTCCCCAAACCCAGAGTATCTAACTTTTTCCTTCCCCTCAAATTTCCATTCAATCAGCTGCCAAGTCTTATTTTGGAGGCAGAATCAACATCTCTCTAACTTTCACAGCCAACAACCTCCTACATGATCTCTCCAATTCTGGTCTCTAATCTCTCCTCTGTCACAATCTTCCTAAGGCAGATATTGACCACATCACTCTCTTATCTCCAATCTTGGTGAGTTCTCTGTTACCTCCAGGACAGAACACAACCCCTTCAGTCTAGTATTTAAGGTATTCCACAAGCTGGATACAACCCACCTTTCTAGGGCCAGCTCATATTACAAGTACATAACTCTGTGCATCAGCCCAACAGGACTACTAATTGTTTCTTCACACATGTCTGGCCTCCCGTCATTTACAAATATTGCCCCACTCTAGAAAACAACCCTTACTCACCTTCATGTCTCAGACTCCTTTATCTTCTTTCTAGGCTTAGTATGAATGTCATCCCTACATAGTAGCCTTCCCCACTGATCTTCCTTACTTTCCCTTCCATTGATCTTTATTCTTCCTGATGTGGCTGCCCTCCTTTCTCTTTGAATTACCCTGGATTTATTTATTTAGAACCCAAACCCAACTTCCATATCGAATGTAAGTTCCTTAACAGTAGAGACTACTTAATTTTTATTTATATTCTCTGTGTCTAGCACAGAATTAGGCATTTAATACATGTACATTACACTGAACTGAGTGGAACTGAATGTAAAGTAGATAGGTATTATGATCTCCATTTCTGATGAGAAGTTAACTGAGAAGTTATAGCAGGGTATCAGCATGGTGGAAAGGAAACAACACTGAATCTGGAGTCAAAAGGCCTGGACTCAAATCTTATCTCCGCTGCCCCAACCTCTGTGCCTTTGGGCAGGGCACTTTGTCTTCATGGATGGGATACATGATCTCTTAAGTTCCTTATCCAACTATCCTATGACTTGCCCAGCGTCACGTAGTTAATCAATGGCAGGGATGGAACTACTGACTCAGTCCTCTAGAGAATTTAGGCAACAAATGCTTTCCAATCACCTTCCCACCTGAGCTGCAATACTGCAAACTTAACTCACAGAATTAATGTGTGGCAAAGTTATGACGTTAAAAAAGCAGATGCGTATTTCAGCACCAAGTAGCTTTTAAAAGCAAACATCTTGCTAGAAAATATCTTTGAAAAAATCTAAGCAAGAGAAATACAAACTGGCCTCCTGCCACTGTTGCTCTCTGTAAACAATGGTCACACCCTCTATACAACTAAAAAAGAAATAGCCAAACAGGGAATACTTTTTATCCACATTCCCAGGGTAAAACATCTCCTCAAGCTGGTGGCCTGAGATAGATATTGTTCTGAGTTTAGAAATATTATCTGATGACAACGTGAAGTTTCCTTCCCTTTTCCAACCCATGCCCACACCCCAGAATTCTCATGAGAAAAATTCCTTCACACTTTTGGTTCCCGTTTCCTTCATCTGATCTCCCACTTAAGGACAATCAGTTCATGGGGAACTCTCAAGATCTGTATGTCAACTGCTCAAAAATATGTCTACAGGCCAGTTTGGGAATTCTAGTGCATTTCAACTGAAGAGGGCATGCAGAGACCTTGAGCTTTGCTTCTGAATCAGCCCCAATCGCTACCTCTGCTATTTCTGACCAGGGAGGCTCACTTTATCTCTGCACCCCAGTTTCCTCATCTGCAAAATGGGGAAGTTGGATTAGGTGATCTCTAAAGCTTCTTTTCAGCTTTAGCAATTCTATGGTTCTATCACTAGACATCAAGGGTCAGTGGAAGGGCCGAAGATGTTTAGATATGGTCCCTGCTCATTGGGATTGACTTACTCTCAAGAACACATTTTTCAATTCACAGGATCACAAAGTCAGAGCTATACGGAATCTCAAAGACCATCTGATTTGACGTCCTCATTTTACTCAAAATTACCTCCAATTCACCCCATCCATACCTTGTTTGAACATAGTTGTGAGCTCCTGGAAGGCAACAACTATTTTTTTACCTTTCCTCTCATCTTCAGCCCTTAGCACAATGCTGTGTACATAGTAAGTGCTTAATAAATGCTTGCTGAGTCACTGACTGAGGAAACCTGAAATCCAGAGAGAGTAAGGCCTTATCCAAGGTTATACACAGTAAGCACCAGAGAGAGAACCTGAACCCAACTCTTCTAGTTTCTGAGCCCGGATCAAACATCAAGTGCTGGAAGATCCTCAGAGGGCCTCTAGTCCAACCCCTCACTCTGCAGCTGAGGGCACTGAGGACCAGAGAGATGAAATGACTTGCCCAAGATCAAACTACCAACAGTATCAGGGTTTGGCTGCAGACCCATCTGCTCCCTTACTGTGCCAGGCCGTCCCTGCGTGCAATTCAGTTCAGACCATTTATTGAGCAACTAACCATCTGCTGCACAGAAGGCCCCGAGCTACGTGCTGGGGTTAAAAAAAGGAGAATGGGTTGATAGTATATTGTGACTGGGAGGCAGCAGGATTCAATTCAGTTCAACAAGCATTTATTAAGTGCCTACTAGGTACTAAGGAATGGAGGTGATACTCCAATGTTCGACTTAACCATTTTAACAACAAACTATTTAATAACCATGTTTCCATTTGTGTGAATGATCTGTAAGCCCAAGCCTCTGTTTATAGATACAAGAGGCAGCAGAAATGGAACTCAGTGAGGAAGGGAGGGAGGAAGTCAATGTGTATCCAGGAGCAGGAGGGGAGAGGAGGTAGGCACTTAGTCATAAGGCAGGAACATGGCAACAATACGGCTAATAATCTCTGGCTCCTATTACTACTACTCTGGGAAGATGTCAAAGCATTCTATAACCACACTGAGTTCTGAGCTAAGAAGTGTCATGATAAATGAAGGGTTTTACGTACCCTTTTCCTAGGGTCCTCAAGTCTTGTGAGAGAGCAGGCTAGGCCTAATAAGTGGGGGAAGATGGGAAGTGACCGAATTTTCTGCTAAAAATGGAAACTATGAGCCCTTACATGGATCCCAGACCATCTTTGGACTCCTGGTGATCGCCAACATCAGATGCATCATTAGCATGGATGGGTGGGGCTGGGGCACCATTTGTGGATTGGTAAAAAGTTTGGTGAGATAAGAGTTTAGATGAAAGTCTCTATGTAAGACCATGCTGAGCCCCTTAACCAAGGAGAAACACATGTGATAGACAAGTGAGCACAACAATATAGTGCTTCCTCGAATGGCGAAGGGTGCTGGGGCATCCCATTTCACATATGGTTCTGGCATCCTGGTATGAGTGCTGGCCGACTGTGGCTTTGGGCAAGCTACTTTCTCTGAGTCTCAGCCTCCCCATCCACAGAATGGGGGGACTGGCCTACGTCTACCTATTTCTAATGCTTTCCCCTTTCAGTCCCAATGCCTGGTAAATTCTATATTGTATATCATACCTGGATTACCAACATAATTAACTGTACTTAACAGTAAAACTAGACTGAATGGAACTGATTCTTTGAAATTACTGAAAGTATTTCAGGATTTGGTAAGGTGCTGGGGCCATTATAAAAAAAAGCCAAAATCACTGAACCCTGGAATTTTAGAGCCAATATGAACTTGGAGAAAATCTAATTCTTTTACAGATGAGGAAACTGGAGCTGAGGATCACCCAAAGGGCAACAGAGGGGCAAACGGCAGGTATGAGCAGACTACAACACATTACAATGGGCATTACCAAGGAGAAGGACTGAAAAAGATTTCATCAAAATCACAACCAAAGCAAGATACAACAGAAGAAGCGCTGGCTCTGTAACCAGAGGACCTCAGTTCAAGTCCTGTCTGACAAGATGTGTGACCTTGGGCAGGTCATTAAACTCACTGGACCTGTTTCTTTATCTGTAAAATGAAGAGGTTCACCCAGATGCTCTCTGAGGTGCCCCCCAGCTCCAGATTAGACTTAAGGGTCTGCCACAGACAAGAGCTACATGGTGTGAGAAAGAATGGGAGGATGGAGATTTGCATAGAGGGAAGCAGTACTGAGCTCAGTGAGATTACAAATCCACTGGAACACTGGAGTTACTGGAGGCTGGACAGTGAGTCAATGAGAGAGTCAGGGTCTAGAATCCAGGTCTTTTCTGCATTACAGAAGAGTTCCAACAATGCCAACAGATGAACAGTTAGCCCAGAGAGTGTGAAGGGAAAAGCCTGCAGCATACAGCAGTCAAGCACTACTGTCTCCATCCAGAAAGAGCACTATTATTAGTGACTTGACTAGCACAAAGCTGGCACTAGCCTAGGCAAGTATTATTATTATTATTATGAACAATGATAATAAATGACATTTACATAGCACTTTAAAGTTTGCAAAGCACTTTATGAATATCATCTCATTTTACCCTCACAACAACCCTGAAAAATAGATGCTACCATTATTACCTTCACTTTATAGACGAAGAAACTGACTTGACCAGTCTCATAGCTGGGAAGTATCTGATTTTGAACTCAAGACTTTCTGACTTCAAGTCTCATGCTCTATCCACTGCACTATTTTGCCTCAAATTAATTTCTGGCTGGAACCTCCTGTATGTAGAATTTATCTCCTGTAACATCAGCAAGAGAAAGCATAAGACCAAATGAGTCAAATTTCCCAGTCCAATTCCTTCTCCCCCACGGTTTCCCAGAAGAACAGCTCCCCATCTGCCTTATTCTAGGAAAGGGCACTCTTTTTTCAAGTTAGCTCCAGCACAGAGAGGTGTTAATTTCATACACTTACACCTACACTGTATATAAACACGCAAATCATTAACATTTCGATCCACCAGCCTGGGCTGCGCCCCTAGCTGCTGGGAAGATGCTGCTGAGGGAGGAGTGTATCTCTTCTCTGGAGGTAAGATGATTCCTGTAAAGGAACTTTTCCATTTGCTTCCACACCAATTGCAAAAAGAGTGTAGGCCTACTCTGCAGGGTATTCTGGGCCTGCCCTGGAAACATCATAGAGAGTCATAGGATTTAGAGCTGGGAAGGCCTTAGTAATTATCTAGCCCAATTCCCTCATTTGACAGATGAGGAGACTGAGCCCCAGAAGAGGGAAGTGATGTGCTTAAGCTAACACAGGCAGACAGTAAGAGAGTCTGGATCCAGAGTCCAAGGAATCCTAATAGCCATTGTTGAAGGCTTGCCAATCCATCTACAGAGCCCAGGGACATCACCAGCCTTTCAGCTCCCCACGTCCATGAGCTCCTCCCTCACATAGACGTTCTATTTCCCTCCCTTCTACCCCCATCACACACCTCCACCACCCTCAAACCAATCCTCACCCATCTCACCCGACCTGTTGTCTCCCAATGGTCCCTCTGTCCCAATTCTCTCCTCTTTCCTCTCAAATTGTCCTTAATACAGATGTCAACAGGATGTCCCTGTATCCCAGGTTGGGTCATGTTATGCCCATGCCCAGTAAGCTCCAATAGTGCCTTCAATAGTGCCTCAAGGATCAAATCCAGGCAGCTCTAAAGGCCCTTTGAAGCCCAGCTCTAGGAGGCCTTTCTAATTCATCACATATTATTCTCCTTCACACACTCTCTCTCTGACCAAAGTGGTCTTCCTCACACTGAACACTCAATCTCCTTGACTCTGGAGCCTCGGAGGCCCTCCTGCCAGGAATGCACCTCTCCACAGGGCCTTTCCTGTTCCCCTGGGTGCTAGAGCTCTTCTATCCAATTCCCTTGTAGTTACTTGGTATATGACCAATGGGTCTATTCTGCCCCTCCCTCCAGTGAAACACAAGCTCCAGAGAGCAGGGGCTATTTCATTATTGTCTTTCTATCACTAGCACAATGCCTGACATACAGGAAACTGGGTCAGCTGGGTCTGGAACCAGAAAGACCTGAGTTTAAATTTAACTTCAGACAAATTTGACCCAATTTTGTGTGATCTTAGACAAGTCACTTAACCTCTGTTTGCCTCAGTTTCCTTAACTATACAATGGGGCTAATAATAGCACCTATCTCCCAAGGTTACTAAGATCAAATGAGATAACAGCACAGTTATTGGCACATGGTAGATGTTATATAAAATGCTAGCTGTTCTTCTCATTCTCATATGCAGTGAGGCAAGGGTCATTATCCCTATTATTCCTAGGGCTCTCTTCCTTCTCTGCCTCTTACTACATTAAGCTACCTCCTTGGTGACTCAAATTTTAACAATCTAGCACTGTAATTTCAAAGTCAGTCTCAGTCCATTTTTTAATCTCTTCTGTTGTCAATAGGTAACAACTCAGCTGTAAATTTCTCTGTCCACTCCCTCTAGGTCAAAGAATCATCTCTAAAAATTTCAAAACTCAAATGTATGAGAGCGGCCAGGTGGTGTAGTGCACCAGCCCTCGAGACAGGAGGACCTGAGTTCAAATCCGGCCTCAGACACTTAACACAAAAACTAGCCATGTGACCTTGGGCAAGTCACTTAACTCCAATTGCCCTCCAAAAAGCAAAAAAACAAAAACAAAAAAACTCAAATGCACTGAAAAAAGGCTGGTCTTGAATTGATCCTTCTAGGCAGCTAAGAATTTCCAGTAACCTGAATCATTCACTGTCCTCTCCTTTGCAAATTCAGATTTTCCAGGGCACGTAGTAATTCTCTACTCTCTACCATTTTAAGCCCAGGAAGACAATGACTTAAATTTTCAAGTTAAGATTCACACTCTACATATGCCAACAAATCAGTAGAAATTTTGCCCCTTTCTATGAGGGATGAATGGTAGAGGAACTGACTACAGAAACCAGAGTGGGGGGAAAATATAAGCATGTTAACCTACTGTTTTCAGAGAAAGCTGCTTTTACTGGAAAAAATGAGTTTCTTTATACTCAGTTAGGTTTTGGGTCCTAAACTCCAGTCTTCTATGGAGCCTGAAAAATACATTCTAGCCCCTACCTTAGAATCTATCAATACTGAAAGATGATCGGCATCCAGCTTCTGATTAAAAGGAAAAACTAAACATGCTTGAAGTGTCATGCTGGTCAAGTTCATTAGAGAGAGAAGTTGCCTCATTAAGTATAATTGATTTTAAAGTGAGGGACATAACAGGAGAGGAGAGGCAGGCAAGGGGAAGCAGAGCTCCCACACAGCTGGATAGTAACTTCAATTTTCCAATATCCAGGATGACAAAGATAAGAATAGTTATGTAGACAATTCCAAACAGCAGAAAATCCAAAGATGATTTATGTTTGTTTTCAAAATGACTAATTTTTTAAATGACTTCCTTAGACTTGCAGTTTAATGTCTAATCCTTTTTCTTCTGTTCTATTATGTATATGGAAATGATAATTTCATTTTTTTAAAAAATGGCCTCTATAATTCTGGTTTTTTGTGTGTCATTTATTAGTAAAGCTAATTTAGTAACAGAATTACTGAAAGTCAAGGACTTCAAAGGTCACTTAATTTGACCCCTAATTTTACAAAGGAGTTTGCATTCTTTTAGTGTGTATGTATCAAGTGTGAGTGCCAGGAAATAAACATGAATCATCCTAGGGATGAGGAAGGACATAGACAAATTATGATTTTTAAATGTCCTCGTAAAAAGGGGGAGGCATGGTGAAGTAGGTCAAGAGAGCAAGCCTAGAAGCCAGGGAGACCTGTTTGTCTAGGACCCTCTGTGGACATCCAGGCTGCATCATCCTTAGCAAGCCACTTAATTTCTCAGTGCTCCAGGCAACTAAAATGATAAATTGGACAGGCTGATGACCTCTCCTATGGGTGTTCCTTTCAACAATGAAGTAACAGGACCAATTCCTATCCCTAGAAAAGACAAGACAGAGTTGACTTGCTCAGTTCAGTTGACTCAAATGCCACAGACCTTTAGAAAAACAAAAAAAATCATGTCCTAGGCTCCATCACACAGGTCTCATTAATTATTCAAAGACAATTCTTCTTTGTTTACTTTTTTAAGCTTTCATTTTCTTTTTCAACTAACAAGCATTAATTTTCTCTCCCTTCTCCCCTGTAAAAGAAAGTCTTTGCAACAAATTCCCACACTGATCATCTTCAAACATGTGTTTCATTCTGTATCTTGAATCAATAAGTGGTTAGGACAGCTCACCATGGGTTCTATGGAATCATGGTTGGTCATATATTAATCAGAGTTCTTAACTGATATCCTGATTTTGCTCACTTCACTCTGTATCAGTTCATATATGTTTTCCTGGGTTTCTCAGAACCTACTGATCTCTTTCACAATTTTTAAAGCACAATAGTATGCCACTGTATTCATGTATCATAATTTGTTCAGTCATTCCACAACTGATGGGCATTCCTTTAGTTTTCCATTCTTTAACACTACAAAAAAAGAGATGTTTATAAATATTTCTATTCGTGAAGAACCCTTTCCTCTTTTTTTTTTTTTTTGCTTTTTGGAGTTAAATAACTTGCCCAAGGTCACACGGCTAGATTTTTTGTTGTTGTTGTTTGTGTGTGCATTAAGTGTGTGAGGCCAGATCTGAACTCAGGTCCTTCTGACTCCAGGGCCAACGCTCTACTCACCGAGCCACCTAACCGCCCTTCCTTTCCCTTCCCTTTCCTCTTTTAAAGCTCTCTTTGGAATACAGGTCTAGTAGAAGAGGTGTTATTTAACATAATTTACCAGAGGGTATAGGTCATTTGGGGAATAGAGCACTGGGCCTGGAATCAGAAAGAGCTTAATTCAAATTCAGCCTCAGACATTTACTAGCTGTGTGACCTTGGGCCAGTCACTTAACCTCTGTCTGCCTTAATCTACTAGAGAAGGAAATGACAAACCACTCCAATATCTTTGCCAAGAAAACCCTATGGAGACTATGGCCCCTCAGGATCATATTGGACATAACTAAATGACTGAACAACAACTCATAATATCATAAGAGAGTGGTTGCTACTCATTAAATATAGCTACTAAATATATCTTTCTAGTTTTGCCATTTCCATGTCCGAACAGGCGAATGGCTCTAGCCCTTGGTTTTTTTGAAAGCTCAGTCACCAAGACAAGAAAATTCTGTACCCTGACACCTTTATTGGGGGGAGGGAAGGAGGATCTCTGGTCCTTGAGCTTATGCTGAATAAATGAAGTCCAGACTTTAGGAAAGACCTGCTATTTGTCAACAATTTGGTGAAGAGATTTAGAGATCAAGAAAAAACCCCTCCTAATGTGGATTCTTTTTTTCACCCTGGAGAGTGACTATACAGAAAAGTGACCTTTTCTGATGGCAGGACTTCTTTGCCAGGACTTCATTTAATATTTTTGTATTAGTGGTCATTAGTGACATTGGTCTATAGTTCTTTTTCCTTCTTTATCCCTCCCATGCTTATACTTTTTTTTAATTTAATTTTTTTCAATGAACAAAAATTTACTTTCATTTTCCTCAAAAAAACAAAACAAAACAAAGAAAAAAACAACCCAGGTCACAAACAAGCAGTAGTACCCCGCAGCTGAAAAGGCTACAAGCAGTAAAGCTTAAAATACTTCCTTTAAAGAAGGAAAGCTCATCATAGCTCTGTTTATCTCTCTCTGCAAGTAATCACAGGATAATGGATTTAGATCTGGGGGACTTTACAGAACATTTATTCCAGGGAGGATGTGAAGGCCTGGAGAAATGGAGAGACTTGCCCAAGGTCACACAAGATAAAAGGTAGGGGAGTTGGGATTTGCATCTAAATCAAGGAATCATTAAATTAGCAAATTGCTAAGAATTTTAGCAGTCATGCAATCCAACCCATACACTGAGACTCCAAAATCAGCCTGCTTTCATATTATACTATGTTGTCTTCTCACATCGAGGTAAAAAATGTTCCTCCAATTAAAACTTTCTAGGACCAATGAGTTTTTCTAAAACAAACAAAAAAACCAAGTAAATGTTTTTAAAAATTGCTTGCTCAACTCAGTTGATCAAAAAGGATCAACTTCCAAATTGTTACACGTGTGAGACAACTTGACAGTAAGGAGAAAGAATATGGTGTAGAAAGAGCCTTGGGGTGGGAGTAGAGACTTGGGTTCTAGGCTTGGTTCTGTTCTGTTACTAACTGTGTAACTTGCCTCTTTAAAAGATGTGTGACCCTGGGCAAGTCACATTACCTCTCAGTGTGCTGGGGAATTAAAGTTGCTGAGAAAGTGACAGCTTGCATTGTTAGAGTTACCTTGTCTAGCAGTTCTCTGTATCAATAAAACCACAATTCCATTCCTTTCACTTCAATCCATTCAGTGGTTTGGTGTAGGGCATTTAGGATGGAAAGATTTTTTTTAAAAACAGGAAAAAAGCATTCTTTTCAAAAAGCTTACATCCTACTGGGTTTAGACAAAATGTAAACCAATAAACATATACATAGTAAAGCCTTTAGATGCCTAGGCCTCAGTTTCTTCCTCTGAAGAATGTGGGTGATTGATGTTATGATTCCTGATTAGGATCCTTTCATCTCTACATTTCTAGGATTCTACTGTATAAAATATGAAACAGATATCTTCAGATTTTGAAACACCCCCATGTTACAATGTGATTCCTAACCAATTAACCTCAGATCACTACAGTGTACTGTGTTCATACTATCTACTTTTGAAAGAAGTATGCCCAGGTATAGAAATCCATCTTGCCCTATAAGAAAATAAGGAGGAATGGGAGAGGACATAAGAGAGAACAGATTAGGCGAAGGGGTATTCAGTATGCTTGCTATCTTGGGGTGGGGAGTAGGGGAGAGATAGAGAAAAAATCTATAATTCAAAATCTTGTGGAAATGGATGTTGAAAACTAATAAATAAATAAATAAATTTAATCCCTTTCCTTTCCATATGCCTAACATTGAGGAGGAGAAGGGAGACAAGGCTGGTCACAAGGCTCAAGGCTGTATGGGCCTTGGGAGCAGGGAGTGCTCCCAATCCGACTCTCCTCAGCAGCCAGCAGCGGCAGTGGTCAGATGGCTTCCAGCCCCCAGGGGAAGGGTTAGCAGGAGCGAGAGCCCTAAGCCTCCTAGCTGTGACCACTTCCACATTTCAGTCTCTCCACTGTTTCTCTGCTTCCTATTCCTGTCTGTTTCTCAACCCATAAAACAAAGATAATAATATGGTACTGAGCTATGCACTCAGTGGACACTTGACAAGTATTAATTGAAAACACTGCCACACCTTAAATAGATAAATATTAAATCATTCACAGGAAGTACTTTGAACTCCTCAGAAGCGAGATGCTCTCCTGTCTCACCATTAGCAGCAGGATCACAGAAGCAGAAGGCACTTCAGAGATCCAGTGCTCACATTGTATGGTTTTTGTCATTCTATGGATCTAGTGCAGTCCAGGACCTGACAGAATCCCCTCTAGACTATCCCCCTGGTGGTTGCCCAGCCTTTGCTAGAAGGCCTCCAGTGATGCAGAACTCACTACCTCATTGGGCAGCTCATTCCTTCACTGAGCAGCTGCTAGAAAGTGTCTCCTTGTATTGAGTTGAAATTTGTATCCTTATAACTTCCAGACATTGGGCCCAAGTCCTGCCCTTTGAAGACACCAAAAAATAAGTCTTTTTCCTTTTCCACACGGAAGTCCTTCAGATATTTAAAGAGAGCGGAAAGATATGTTCCCTAAAAGTTTTCACTTTTCAAACTGGAGGAGAGTTTAGACATTAGTTAATCCTCCTTTTTCAGAAAAAGAAGCTGAGGTCCACAGAGGTTGGGTAACTGGTCTAAAGCCACAAAGTTAGTAAGTGGCAGATGCTCACTGACCTGGACATTCATCAACTGTTGTCAACTTTCCTCAAATGTCTTGTTTTTTTTATAATGTTAAGTAATTTTAAATAATAGTAGTCCTATTACAAAAATGCCAGTAAGGGCTCAAAGTTCAGGCATCAAAACATTGATTAAAAAACCCCAACAAGGGGCGGCTAGGTGGCGCAGTGAGTAAGAGCGCTGGCCTCGGAGTTGAGATGACCTGAGATCGAATGCGGCCTCAGAAAATGAGCACCCACACATAAATAATGACTAGCCGTGTAACCTTGAGCAAGTTACTTAACCCCAATTGCTTTAAAAAAAAAAAAACCCAACAAGACTGAAAACTGTCTACAAACATCCATACACATTCACATCTGAATAAACCATCTCAGTCCAAGTATACTGTGAGCAAAGCCCTGCCAAACCCAAGACAAATAGGAATTGTTTGAATCCTTTGGAGATTTATTAGTTGATTTTTAACTAATTACTTACAAAACTCTCCATCTCAAAGAACTGAGAAAAGAGTTTCTTAGCCTAAAAAACCATCACTATGCCCTGGCTATATCAGTTTACTTTTTAAGTAGAATACTCTTAGTAGTAGGCAGACTTCGTCTATCCCAAAAAACAACTACATGAGAATCTCTTACCTTGTTTCCAAAGGCACAGGTTGCTCTGTTTTTCATTAACATTCCCCATTCTACATCAACCAGATCCCAGTTCCCTTCTGAGACCAGTCTTTGTTCACACTGCTGAGGAAGGACCAAGGCACCATTCATCCTTCCATCCGCATCCTGAAATCACCTTATTTCACAGTCCACGAAAACAACTTTGTTCCTCATGTCCTGATTGCAAGGAAAACTTCAGCAATTAGACTGAAGCCTCTGACATCTGAATCTTCTTCAAGCCCAGAGAGAAAAATTAGACACAAGTTTGTGCTATCAGTCCTACCGGTGTGTCTCAGTAATCAGTCTATATTAAGAAAATCTTTGCTGCCAGTTCCTTTGGGGGTTCATTACTCATCGGCTCAGCAGTGGCCTCATAGAATGAACTGTATTTCAAAGCACACTTTCAAAACTGTCGTTTCCCTCTGAGGGAAGGGGAATAGAATCAGGTGACCAAAATACAGAGATATAAATGGCATTTTTTTGGGGTGTGCCAAGAGAAATAAGAATCATACAAAATGCCGATGAAAGCATAGCTCTGGAGCCTGGAAAAGGCATGCCCTGCTTTTATACATCCTGAACCAAGGAGTGCACAGTCAATGGTGAGTTATGTGTTACATCAACACAAACAAGCTGCTTTAATTACAGCTATGTTCCTAAGGAAAAAAAAACAGCCCCAAGGAATCTGTAAAACCTGGGGCTACACCTCTGTGCTAAACCTCCCACTATAAGTTTCCAGAGAAAAAAATATCACCAAGGACAAAAAGGGACTAATTAAAGCAAGACCTCAAACCACACAACCTTCCACTCATACAGACGGTTTCCCTGGAGAAAGTTTGGCGCCACCTGAGTTCTGTACAGGTCTGCTGGGAAAAAAAGGAGGGGGGCGGAGGGATTTGTGTAATTTTGGTTTTAGGACAAAATGTCAGGAAAGCTGTAAAGATTTGTAGTGTGAATTTTAGATAAACGGGTTTACTTGTCAAGTTAGTAGGGACTGAAGATACTGAAAATAAGAAAGCAGAGGAACAGGAATGTCATGAGCAAATTGTGTAGGGTGTAGGGGAAGAGAGGTCTCAAAGGACTCTGGTTTAGCTTTAAAACTGAGTTTGACATCTCCAGAGAAGACATCCCCTAAAGTATCTTAACTTTGGCATGCAGGCTGTCATAGACATTCAAAGCTTTCTGATAGGAAAACTTGCAGTGACCATTTCTGGAGCTCAAACCAACTCTTGTTTTAGAAACCCTCTAGTCTGATTCCCTCAGGTCAAGAAACAGGGAACAGAGAAGTGACTTCCCCAGGGTTGCATTGGCCCAAACCATTCAGCATGCCTTCTTTCAAACTAGACTGCAAGAAGAGCCCAGTGTGCCAACGGAGGCGAGGAGACAATAATAACATTTTTGATGTAGAAATGCCTGCTTCAGACCGTTTTGCTAGGAGTCATAGCTTCAAGAGTAATCTAATTCTTTAGGAAGGAATATATAACTAGGTTAGGAAGAGTAGTAGTAAAGTCAATCTGAGAATGCCCCTTTTTCCTTTCTTTGCAGAGGTGGGGGGCTATGGAGATGGAACATAACACACTGTCAGACTTGACTAATGTTTTACCTCAAGGCTCTCTTAGTGGGAGAAGAGGGTTATGTTGGGAAACTAAGGTAATACAAAAACAAGAGAAGTTCTATTTACATCTATCTATCTAATTTTTAGAGTGTTATCATGGTAAGAACACTCATCTTGGAGTCAGAAGATGGGACTTTGAATTCCAGTTCTGACATTTATTAGACAAATCACTTAACCTCTTTCGATCATCTCAAGCTGATGACAAAGGGAATAATGATTTTGAAGATAAAGCCAAAATATGATCCAAGGAGGGAAACAGTCAAGTTAAATTACCATTATATTTCCAGGATGTTCAACTGACTCTGGTATAACCACAAAACACCAATTCAGAGTTGAGACAATGAAGAACAGGTCAGACCTTTTTTTTTTTTTGTAAGAAAACAAATAGCTTTGATTCATAGGTCTCAAAAGCATTTTACAAAATTAAATACAGATTCTCAAAATTGGAAAAATGGTACAATGAAAGTTTGGTTCCTCAAAATAGAAAATCCCTGTGTGATTCTCATCCATGACCCTCCATGACTCCACAGAAAATCTACACCACACACTGGATGCCATCTTTAGGGTTTTTGTTGTTTGCCTACTCTTTCAATGGGTACCAGTGCAATCTCACTCCTAATATGTGACCAGATCACTACCGTCTGCAATCATTTATTTCTTGAAGATGTCTTTTACACCATTAGTTGGGCACAACACATTAAGGGCAATACACAGTAGCCTAGTGATGCCCACACCATGAGGCTCTCCATTGCCAAAAGAGTCCTCACTAAAGAGGTCTGTTGAAAAACTATATATATTGCATAAAACATCCACCTTGAAATTAGTGTCTTCCCATCCTCACCAATATCAAGAGAACTACCATGTTCCCTTTTGATAGGAAAAAGCAACAAAGCTGATGAATTTGAGAATGATTGGCTAATTGGTTATTACTGAATTCTATAATAATTTTATTGACATAACTTTTTTCTGGGACAAGTATCTGATTCTATTTCTTCCATTTTAGTTTAAAGTACTGCTACTTAGTGAGCATCATAATTCAGAAATAATCTATTAGTGAATATATTTGGATTCCTTTATTGTAACAGCAGTTCCTAACTTCGTAGCTGGACTCATCCATACATCAATAGCAGCTGCTGCCATGGGGCCACACTCTTGTTACCTGCACACTCAGACACTACCCACTCAGGTAACAGAAGAGCTTCAGATGCAGGGGTGTTAAGGCATCCAAAGAGGTTGGAGCTCAGGATTTCAGCTGTACTCTGGGTTAAGACAGCTTTTGTGGGCTTGCTTAGAAACCTCTCACCATTTATAAAACTGTACAGAATGCATTTCTAAGAAAGAGATTGTTGTATTCTAAGATAAGAGGTCAATAGGTTTAGAGCCAAAAGGGACCTTTGAAGTATATCCATTCCAGCTCTCAGTTTATTGAAGAAATTTGCCAGAGACCTGGGATACAGTTATCTTCCTCAGCAGAACATAAGCTCCTTGGGGTTAGGAAGCATTTCATCTTTGTTTTGTACACCCAGCACCTTGCACACAGAAGATGCTTAATAAATGTCTATTGAATTAAATTAACCAGTGCTACTGAAAATTACAACTGTACTTTTTTTTCCCTGCCAGTTCAGTTAATGGGCATTATGTTATGAGATCACTAATGATGGATCCTTATTGTCATACTCAATTCAATTCAACCCAACAAGCACTTATTATCTTTGCATGAGGCACCACAGAAAAGCCAGGAGGGTAGAGCCTGGAGAAGCCCAGGAGGGGGAGGAATAGCTGTATTCCACTATTTGGAGAGCTACCACGTGAAAGAGGGATTAGATTTATTTTATACAGCTCTGGAGGGCAGGAGGAGGATCAATGAGGAAGAGTTGCAGGGAAGTGGATTTTGGCTCAATATCTGGAAAAAACTTCTTAAGAGCTATACAATATCAAAGTGAGCAGTGGGTAGAGAGTTCCCTTCTACCCTAAATTTCCAAGCAGAAGTTGTATGACTACTTTGCAGGCATGAAATGAAGGCAATTAATACTACTTTATGTAGGAGCAGAATGAGGTCCCTTCCAACCCTGAGACTTTCTAATTCTTTTATTTAAATCACAGTCTTAAAGAGGCCATCCCCAAAGCTGTGGATATTAGCAACCCAAAAACAGAAGGACCTATCTCCATTCTCCATGTAAAGTCCTTTACCATCTGGCCCATTCTTACATTTTCAATCTTACACCTTATTCCCTTCCACCCAATCTGTGATCCAGCTACATTGGTCTACTTGCTGTCCCTCACACAGAACACTCCATTTCTAGATTCTGCCTTTGGCCTAGCTGCCCACAATGCCTGGAATATCTACCCCCTGGCTTGCCTGGTTCCTTCAAGAGTCAGCTAAAATCTCACCTTTTGCAGGAGACAGTTCCCAGCTCTGGAACCTGCTCCCCCCTTCTCCTTCCCCCCTACCCCAGTAACTGTTTATTAAGTATTTATTGACTGACTCATGTTGTTCAGACACCACTGAAATTGTAACAGGCAAGGCGAATAAAAATGGCTTATGCCCTCAGAAGTAGAAACTACAACAGACTGCCAATAGAGATGACAGTTTTCCATCTCTTGTCCATGTGCCATGAATGAGCAGCAGATGTGATCACGTGGTCAGCTGCAACTGTACCACTACAAATACATTCACCAGGAATATCTGTCCTAACTTAGCACTGTAAGGCTTGAAGGGACCTTTAAGATTAAGTCAAACATGGAGAAAAGGAGACAGAGGGGGAGAAAGGCCACAGAGCAGAGCCAGAATTGAAACCCTCTTTTTCTGAGGCCCAGTCCCCTTTCCCTTACACCACACTAACCCTTCCTTCCCACCCCAACATGAATAAAACAAATTAGATTAATTTGGTAATGATGACTTCCTTTAAAAGCAGGACTCTATTAAATGATCAGTCAGCCTAGTGAAAACAGATTTCAATAGGACTGGACTATTATTGAGGAAGACACTTTCTAAAAGTTTTTCCAAGAAAAGAAAGTAATCAATGACCACATAAAAAAAATTCCAAAGCAATAACAATAAAAGATACGCAAATTCAAACAACTCTGAGGTTCCACCTCATGCCTATCAGATTGGAAAAGATGACAAATAGGTAAATAACAATTGTTATAGAGGTTATAGAGAAACAGGCTCACTGATGGCAGAGCAATGAACTGGTTCAACTTTCCAGAAAGCAATTTGGTACAAGACACAAAATGTCATTAAATTGTGCGTACCCTTTGACACAACAAAACCCATTACTCATATGCCCAGATATCCCAAATAGATCACAGAAACTTGGAAAAGAACTCACATGCACAAAAATATCCACACAATACTTTTTGCTATAATAAAATAATGGAAATAAAGTGGATATTTATCAACTGGAGATGCTAAATAAATTATGGCATGTAGTAATGCAATATGATTGTTGTATAAGAAGCAACAAAAGAGATGAATTCAAAGAAACTAAGAAGGATTGTATGGATTGATAAGAGCTATATGAGCAGATGCAGGAGACAACTCATACAGTGGCTATAAAGAGAAACAAGTAGGCGAGATTTAAGTTAAGAACTGTAATCAATGCAAGGACCAATCACAAATCCAGAAGACTGATGACAAGGCATGCTGCCCAACCTCCTGGGACAGAGATGATGGAGCAGAGCTACTCTGCATGGTCACACTCATCTGTTACTACAGAGGACTTTTGCTTTTTTTTTTTTCCCCCAAAGGGTTAATAATAACTAATGTCACAAAAAGAGGAAGTGAGGGTAGGGACCAAGCATTTATTACGAACTATGTGCCAGGTACTGTGCTAAGTGTTTTAACAAATATTATCTCACTGGATCATTTGAAAAGAAAGAAAAGAACATCAATAAATCATTTTTAGGGGCAGCTAGGTGGCACAGTGAATAGAGGACCTGGCCAGGAGTCAGGAGGACCTGGGTTCGGATCAGGCCTCAGACACTTAACACACACACACACACACACACACACACACACACACACACGCCATGTGACCTTGGACAAGTCACTTAACCCCAATTGCCTTCCAAAAAGCAAAAAAAAAAAATCATTTAAAAAAATATACAGAATAAAGGAGGAAGTTTGGAAGGGCACACCAAAAGAAGAGCAACAATGGAAATACCATGTTAAATTTCACATATACTTTAAAAAAAAAACAAGCTGTACAAATTTCAGAATGCAATATGTCATCTTTTTCTATGATGAAATATTTAGGTTTGTTGATGTTTGTCAAGTTCATAATAAAAAAAAGTTTAAATGCATTTAAAGGGTTTTTTCAGTGTAGCAGAAAGAACTCTAGAGGCCTGGGTTCAAATCCCGGATCTGCCCTTATTAGATGTATGACTGGGCAAGTCACTGCAGCCCTCTGCCAACACTGAGAAGATAGTCCTCGGGGTTGTAGCATGGGAAGCATTTTGTAAACCTTAAGTTCATATGTAAATGAGTCACTTAATTTTTTAATAAATTGGAATCACTGTTATCAATCAGCCAAGACACATTTCTGGCAAGCACCTCACTGTGTACTATTCCTGTGATGGCAAAGGCACAGAGCACAGACCATGGGAGGTGGAAGGACCTTAGATATTATCTTAATCAAATTCCTCATCTCACACAGTGTAAAACCCAAACCCTTACAGGGAGCCAATCCTTATTTTGCAGGCAAAAATATCTAGCAATCATTTGCATAGGGAACAATCAAAGTTTGGATGCAATCTATCAGTCAATCAACAAGCTCATCATGGTGCTAGGCACTGTGCTCATCTGTAGTGTAGATAGAAAAAGGACAAAAAACAGCCCACACCCTCAAGAAGTTACATTCTAGTAGGAGAGATGACATGTAAATAATTAATTACACACAAGATAGGTACCATAACAATATGCATGTGAAATAAAAACAGGCTGCAGTTCTAAAGCACTTTCACACAGACTATCTCATTTGATCAACCCTGTCATGTCAGTCATCAATTCAGGTCAATGAAGTAAATATTCACCATTCTCAAGTAAGGAAGCAATGAAGGCACTGGCAGTGGTTATCCGGAGAAGCCCGGGCACCTTCAGCTCTCTGAGGGACTGTGATGTCAGGCAGGGACCTGAACTATTCTGTGCAGCTCCAGAGGGCAGGGCTAGAACCCTGGGAGGTAGACAGGACAAATATTATCATTTTCTTTTACAGATAAGGAGACAAGTTTAGAAAGAAAAGGAGTGATAGGGTCATAAATTTAGACCTAGAAAGGTCGTTGAGTCCAATCCCTTCATTTTACAGATAAGGCTCAGAGAGGTTAAGATCCTTCCCTACAGCCACAGGGCTTATTCAGTGTCTGTGGTAGGATCTGAACTCAGATCTTTCTTCCTCCAAGTCCAGTGCTCGATCAGCTATGCCAAGATGCCTCCTTAACTATATACACTCACACAACTGAGTTTGACTCCAAGTCTGCTGTCTCTAATACTACCCACGATGCTAAGTTCTTAGGAGAAGACTCATTCACATCCCATCCTTCTGAAGCCAAACAGGGATAAGAATGTCCTGACATGTCCCTAGCCACTGAAACATCCAAAGTAATGTTTGTAACCTTTCAGTTGCCTGTAGTGTGGTGTGTAGAATGTGCCTATTGGGAGGAAGATGTGATGAAGGCTACTTCCCGTCCAAAGGAAAATTCCAACAATGCCAGGAAGCAGCCAGGCACTATGGGAATGTTCAAAGAGGGAACTATAGCTGAGTATAAAAAACCAACAAACAGAGACCAAGCAACTTTAAATCCCAGGCTTCAGCCCTGAGATGAAGCACCCAGCCTGGGAAGAGAATGCTCAGAACCATAGACCAGAAGGAAATCAGTCACTGTGCCCTGGATACTAAGTTCCTCTTTGAAGCCAATTCCTCTTCAGAGACTCCCCAGCATGCTATCTGTCTCCAAAGGAAATAATACAATGACAAGGGAATTTTAGCATGGATCACTTTTCCAGTTATCTAAATATGTCAGAGACACAGAAATTGGCTCAACATTAACAGCTAGTGTCCATGTTGCCTAGGCTTTAAACATTAGAGCATACTTTGATAGTTCAAAGAGCACTGGTTTTATCAAGGTAAGTACTGCCTCCAGTGCAGACTACCAGCCCTCCATGACTTTAAGAGCGACAACCAGCCTGTGACTAACCTGGTATGAACCACTTCAAACTCAGCAACGCCTCTCTCTGGATGACACATGTCCAGCCAGCGTGCCACCAGGCCCTTCCTCAAAGACCTCTTAGAGATCTCACTACCTTCATATACTGTCTTTGAGAACACAAGATCGCTTCAGCACCAAGGGGAATGGGGAATGAGGCACTTTGTATGATGTATGATGTTATAACACAAAATTACTGTTTAAATTTTTTTTAAAAATTTCTACCATACAGGAAAAATGTGTTGTTGTTGTTTTTTTGTGGGCAATAAAATTTGTCAACTCTATTTATGGATTAAAAGGAATAAGAAATTCCTATGAGCTGTAATGGCAAAATTAATTATCTGACCCTCAAATGCCTTTCTAACCTTATCATAGTATTATGGGAATTAGAATGGAAGGGACTTTCAATTCAAGGCCATCTAGCTCAACTCAGCGGGAAACACAGGTATGTAGGTTGCAGAATTAGGAATCAATTTCAAGTCTTCTGACTAGTTTATGATTTGGTGAAGAGGCCATGTTTACCCTGCCTTACTTTGCCAACCAAGGACTCCTTCCACTATACATTACCCTCCCACCATTAATTTTTCCTATCTCAATGATCCTAACTGGATTCCACATGATAGGAATAAGGGTTTCTGGGGCAGCGAGGTGGTGCAGTGAATAGAGCACTGGCCCTGGAGTCAGGAGGACCTGGGTTCAAATCCGGCCTCAGACACTTAATACTTACTAGTCGTGTGACCTTGAGCAAATCACTTAATCCCAACTGCCCTGCCTATCCCCCTCTTCCAAAAAGACCAAAAAAAAAAAAAAAAAAAGAATAAGGATTTCCTAAGAAAATGTTGATGCTAGTGCTATTTCCTCTTCTTGGATATTAAATTATGCATATATCAAAATATTTATTATTTGGCATTTTGAAGGGCATGAAAAAAGGTTGAGAGGTGAATTGGTGGAATGCATAGAGGTGAAGGTCTCTGAATCAAGAAGATCTAGAATCAGACCCTAACTGACACATGCTAAAAGTACTTAGCTACCACGTGCCCACCGACAAACCTAACCTCATCCTCTCAGTCACTTAACCTCTTCCGCTCAGTGTTCCAGGTCATTCTTGAAGACAGAGTCTACATCACTAGAAGGAAGTTCCATTCTCTGAATTTATCACAGCAATCAAGTCTCAGGTCTAGACATACCCAGAATGAAAGGAAAAGAAAACAGGCTTAAATTCCCTTAATTTTGCTACAAATTTTCCAACTCAACTTCCATTTTAAGGATATTACATACCCTCTAACACCCCTCTATGGTACATTCTGGAATACTCAATCCTCAGTCCAATTCTGTCTGTAGTGGGTAGCTAGTATGTGAGAGACCACGCTGAAATTTGTCCCTATAGCCAGGCAAACTGTGCATGTTTTGCTACCTTGCTGGGCCTGGAGTCAGGAAGACCCGAGTTCAAATCCAGCCTCAAATACCTAGCAATATGACTCTGGGTAAGTCACTTCAACTCATTTGCCTCAGTATCCTCATCTGTAAAAGGTGGAGAATAACAGTGTCTCCCTCCCAGGGCTGCTGTGAGGATCAAATAAAGTAATATTTGTTAGGAGCTTAGCACAGTGCCTGGCACATAGTTAGCACTACATAAACATAAACATTAGCTATTATGATTATTGTTGTTAAATTAGTCCTGAAAGTGATAGCACCCAGGAAATTGCAACATAGAGACCTCCACAGCATACAATGATCATCTTATCTTGCCTGGTGGTCCAGTCTTCAGGATTTGCAAACTGCAGGGGGTTAGTGCTCACAACTGACCACAGGTTCTACAACCGACACACTCACACACTAGGGCTTTTGTGTGACTTCAAGTGCCCCATTGAGCTATTCTAGTTTATAAAAAGAAACCTAACCCCAGTAGAGAGTTCACTGCAAAGTCAACACTCCTGAATTCTGAAGAAGTTGTTTGTTTGTTTTTGTTTGGGGAAAAAAAACCACACCAGGAATGTGCCAGTAAGTAAATATAGCACAGGGACATCAAAAAGGGGATGGAGAAGACTCCCATCTGGACTTGATAGAAAAGTACTGTTATGTTCAAAAAAATTTTTTTCTTATGTCTAAGTTTAAGTACTGATTCCTTTCTGTCCCCTATTTCACAACCCTTAGTATATTCAGGAAACAATCTGAATGTAGAAAACGTTCCTTTTTTTAATTGCTTGCAGGATAAAGTCCAAACTCCTGAGCTTGCCAACTTGCCGTTCAAGGTCCTCTGCATCTGCCCCCAAATACCTTCCCAACTTTCTCTCCCACTACTAACTCTATGTCAGCATTTCCTAAATTGAATCAACTTACGTGAAGACAAATTCCACAAGAATATTTTCATCCAGCAACATTTCCTCTAAAATGTTTACATGCTGTATCCCCCAAGCAAAATGGAAACTCCCTGAAGGGGAATGACTGGTTTTCATTTCATCTTTGTATCCCTAGCACCTAGAAAGTGCATTGTACAAGAAGGTGCTAATGCTTATTGGACTGGATATGACATCATACACACACACACACGGAATGAGTACTTACCACTGCCAATATGGGGGGTACAAAAAAAGCTTGAAATTTCCTCTGTTTTGCTCTGTAATTTTCCTGACCCATCACCCCAGCATTTCTCCTATTCATATTCTATACCACCAGTCCAACATTTGTGGCTTCTGTCCGTGTAGTTCTAGACCAAATTAGTTTGAAAACTGTGCCTGCCTTACATGAATGCTTTCTTCTCATCAAACTGGTATCCATAATGTCCCAGGTACATACTACTCACATTCCTCCATACCTCTCTGATGACTTCCCCCCCAAATAATCTCTCCCTTCTCTGAATGCACGGGATTCACCAAAACAGTGATACTGCATGTAGTTCAATGGAAAGATCATTGGATTTGGAGTCAGAGGACCTCGGCTCAAAAATCTGACAGTGCCACTAGCTGTGTGGCCTTGGACAAACAATAATCTCTCTGGGCCTCAACTGTTTCATCATATAATTAAGGGGTTGCCACCATCCCACCCCTTTGTGAAGGTGTGAGGTCCACTGGTGTTGAACATTGCATGTTTCCAGGCTTTTTCAATGGACTGATCAGTTATGCTGATTTTTTTACCCTCTCTTAAAAAAATACTATTTACTATTAAGGTATGTATGAGCCTCTGGGAGGGGAAGGGAGAGAGGGAAGGATCCTGGGGATAACCATGAGGAAGTAAGAAACAGAGGACATCAATAAAAAATTATTTTAAAATGTTTAATTAGTTTGGAACTCTAATAGAGATCCCTTCTAGCTATGATCTTTTATAAACTGATGATCTTATGCTGTTTACATAAACACTTCTTATATACAATGAAAGTCAAAAACAAACAAAGGTCTGTTTCCATTTTTCATGATCTAACTTCTCTCAAGACCTCAATGTGGTACCAAGGCCCAAGGGGTACCTAAGTCATGGCGGGTCCTTCCAAACTGCAAATGCTTAAACTTCTGGCCCAGTGATAGACCATATGCCTGTCATCCAGGTCTCTGCCAAACTGAGTTTAGAGAGTCTCATTATTAAAAGGATGTTCCCAAGGTAGTGGATTTTTTTAGGCCATGGCAACTTAGTGAACCATCTCCTAAGACTTCATTAAAAGGGCCACAACCAGCATCAATAGAGGGAATACCTACAAAGATGAGAACACAGATCTTTGAAGTATGACCTGACCAATGCTCTGTTTAGCCTGTCAGACTCCAGCTAACATTCACAGTAGCCTGTCAATCTTAAAATTTAGATGAAATTTGTTACATCTTTCACAGAGCAGACAATTAAGTCTTAGGGAAAAATTGCTCACATATTTTAATTGCTAATAAATAAATGATTGGCTTTTTAAAAGTCTTGGTTCAGTGTGGATAATGTTCATTCTTCTCAGATTTATTAAATCATGAGCCAGCCCTTCCACTCACTGTTGGTCATGGAAAAACACCCAAAGTAAGATTGGTGCTCTCTCTTTAAGAGCCCTGACTTCCTTACTTCCTGAAATGGGAAGTAAAACTCTCCTACCAATATTCTTGGGGATAAAAATTGTCTCTTACAAAATCAAGGAAAACAAAGACACAGAGTCGGGCTAGGTGTCATGAAGAATTCAAGCATGGAATCTGCCCATATATGTAAGGAAATATGGTGGTTTAGAAAGCAGAGGTTCCCAGGCCTGTGAACAACAACAACCAAACCATTGTATGTCCGTATAATCAGAGAGCTAGTTTCCTTTGTAATCCTATGTATTTAATTTTATGCATGTAAAAATATTATTCTGAAAGGAGTCCATAGGCCCTTTAAGACCCTTAGCTCTGGAGGTCAGGAAAGCTAGGTTCAAACCTCTGGCTTGGCCATTCATCAGCTTTGTGACCTCAGGCAAATCATTTCCCTTTCTGTGCCTTTTTCCCTCATCAATGAATTGAGGGGGCTAGACTGTATAGTCTCTAGGGTCCTTTGAAGCTCTAAGATGACAAATTCTAGATTTAAAACATCCAGCACTAATGTAATTACAGACACAGTCACAAGGTCTAAACTAAACATACACAGCAATATGAAAACAGAAAGATAAGGATAGAGATGCAGGGCCAGAAAAATATGACCCCCAAGTCACCACTGGCAGCCTTATAGGGTTTTTTTTAGGTCAAATCCCTAGGGCCTCTCCACTCTACTCCCCTGCCTTTCATTTTCTACTGACTGCTATCACAAGCTGCCTCTCCTCATTGATTACTCTCTCTTTAATTGGGGAAAAGGGTGGTGAGGAAAAATATCCCTCTGGGAGAAGTAGTAAGTCAGTCAGGGAGGATGGGGGTGCAGTGGGGAGTAGAGCTTTTGGGGAGTCCTTTAACTATGTAAGTGGAGAGGTCAGAAAATAGTCCCAGCAAATCTTCTGAATAAATGCCAAGTTCATCAATTACATAACAATGAAACCTCATTTCTGTCTATGCCTATTCCTCACTATGGTAATTGTCAGAAACTTTCTGCTTATTGCCTACTACTCAGGGGGCCCCAGGAGTCATCTGCTCACTTTATCTAATACAACCACAATAAAATAAACAAGTATAATCCTTTCTAATCTATCTAAACCACTCACAATTGGTTAATCTTTTTACTGGAGGCTCAATCTTTTTAGCTTTTGTTGCTACTGTTTTAAAGAAAAAAGTCATCAGTTTTATATATCCTTCATTATTTCACATCATATGCAATTTGCCATGGTTGTAACTTGGAGATTGAGGGCTCAATCCTGTATCTGCTGAAAACTACAGTCACCCTCTGTTCCCCCATCTGTAAAATGAGGGGGTTGGCTAGATAATCCTTCAAGTCCCTTTCTTCTCTAAGGTTCTGGGAACCTCTCTCTCTAGTTAATGAGGCTTCTCCAGATTTTGTGATCAATGGCCTGGGACCATGTCATTTACTCTAGAGTGCCACAAAGCCAAACTCAAAGGAGGCCAGGTAACAGATGACAGTCTTGGATGGAGGCCTTTCACAAAGCCCTGCCAGGCAAAAGTGGCCTCTTCTTCCTCCTCAGACTCTTCACAGCACTTTATACTTCTCATACTCCAGTCTGTATTGGCTATCTGCGGACTTCTTACTTCCCATATTTATTATTATCTACATAAAGGAACAAGGACAAAACAAATGAGATTGAATGCCGTGAAATTTTCATGACGAACCTTGGCCCCAGTAAAGAAATAAAAGGAAAGATGTCCTCTACCTCCTTTGCAGAGGTGAGGGCTGTTGTATGAAACACTGCACGTGTCAGGCTTTTTTCAAAGTGTTGGTTAGCTTTGCTGAACTCTCCTTCCCCCGCTTAAATTAATATTAAAGGATGGCTCTCTGAAAGGGGCTGTGGTAAGAATACAGCAAGAAATATAGGTAATCTGAAAATAAAAGATAGCAATAAAAACTTAACAAAATAAAATTTTTAATGAACTTTGGTAGTAGGGAGCAGCTTAGGACCCCGGAAAGTAGGCAGTTTTCCCAAGTGCAATCTATCTTGCTGTCCTATTCAATTCAGGGCCCAGCTTTAAGTGTTCTTCTGTAGTACCTGTCCAGTAGATAGGTGCTGATGGAGTAACCCAATGGGGGTCTCATGTATCTTGATAATGTATTCCAGTCATAATGTTCAATAAATCAGTAACTTACCAAAAAGTTTGCCCCATGGGACCTGCACTTTCCCAATAAGGAAATTCCCTCCACCAATGCAGACTGGCTACTATTCTACCCTCTGCAAGCTTAGCCAGATGCCTGGGGCAATGAGAGGTTATATAACCTGCCAAGGGTTACACCTGAATGTATCAGAGGAGATTTAAACCCAATTAAACCCAAATGTTCCTGTCTTTGAGGTTGGCTTTTTACTTATTATACTAGGCTGCCATTTGTGTTACAGATAGCAGGGTTTTAAAAAATGCAAATTTGTTTTTGCTAGCATGTTTTTGTCACATACACATATATATTCTTTTGGTCTTCAGACAACCACATTGGGTAAACAAGTATTTCTAAACTCCTTTAACAAACTCATTATAAATAAAGAGCAATATGGGGTAGCTGAAAGGCCACTGAAAGCAAGGAAAACTGCCAGTGACTAGTCATGAGGACTCCCTGAGACAAGCTTCTATAGAATAGGAGATTGGACTTTTTGACCTCTAAAGTCCCTTCCATCTTTAACAGTTTTTGATTGGATCTGTTATTTCTCCCACATAGGGAGCTGCCACCTATAGAGAGCTACACCTGCTGTGCAGCTCAGCCTTAGAATTTCCTGGGTCATTGAGAGATCAGGGGCCTGTGCTCTATCTGTTACACCAGGAGTTGTTTGATTTTTTTTTTTTTTGGCGTCATGGACCCTGCTGGTAGTCTGGTGAAGCCTATGGGCCCCTTCTTGGGAAAATATTTTTAAACATATAAAACAGAATACACAGGATGACAAAGGAAACCAATTCTATTGAAATGAAGATTATGTATTTTTTCCCCATCCAAGTTCACCGACCCTCTGAAATCTATCTATAGACTCCCAAGAGGAACCCAGGTGAAAAGTCTCTATTATGTATGCCATGGCTGCTTCTCTAACAGGATTGTTCTAAATTAGTTTGGTTAATGTTAACCACTTGAAAGGATCTTCCGGCTTTAGTAGCAAAGGATTAAAATGATGGAACTACTTGGGCTTCTGCCATCCCTCCAAATGGGGCAACTGTCACTCATGACCACCTAAGGTTCCCAGACACATTTAAATGAAGCCACCAAATGCCCCTATAGAGGCAGAGACTAATAAGGAAGAACCAAACAAATAAATTAGCCTTTCTCTCTTTAACTTAACCATGGAAATTAATCAAAGGAAAGACTTGATGGGTATTCATCACCTTTCTTAGGGCTATCACAGGCAATTTATGAGTCTGTCTGTACACAAGAATATTCCATGGATTTTGGTATTTTATCTGTCACCAAAAGTTAGGAATGTCCTCTATCATTTCTCCCTCACTGCTAAACAAAGATGGTTTAATTAATCCTGATAGCATCCCTACAGCAGAGAAAACTGAGACAGCTTCTATATTCCTTAGGAGTAGCTGGCAGTAGGGAGGAATAGGAGAAGGGAAAGGAAATGCTTGTCTTGAGCTTGGCAATAAGGCTACCCGAATTTCTTGGGTTTTGCCATGTGCCTTTAAGACAAGACATAAAGGAAAGCAAAATCAAGGTTTTTTTTTTTTTTATCAATCTAGTTCACCAATGCTCCTAATGCAGCTAAAATGAGATGCCATCCACTTTTCTTCTAGATTCAGCAATTTAGAAGCTTGGTTCTTGGTCATAAAAATCCATCCAGTGGCATTCAACAGTCTCAGATGCTTCTCAAAGTTGAAAGGGAGTTTAGAAGTCACTGAAACAAATCTCACTTTGCAGATGAGGAGACTGAGGCCTAGAGATTAAATGACTACCCAAGGTCACAAAGACCTTGTGGCAATGCTGGGACAAAAGTCCAGGGCCTCCTGACCCTTAAAACAGTACCCCATTCCAACTCTGAGTTTCCTCTCTTTAATAGTAAGTCCCAATTATATTGCAAAAGCCAAGATACAACAGCAAGGTAAAATAGGAAGGGCAATGGGATAAAGGCAAGAGGACTTAGGTTTGGCCACTGACCACCTTGGGTGATGTTGGGCAGGTTAGTGTGTCTAAGTAAATGAAGGGGTTAGACCTGGAGTCAGGAAGACTTGGCTTCCAAGCCCATCTCAGATAGTAGCTGTGGGACCCAGCAAGCCTCCTGATCTCTCCCCACATCAGGGCTAGACTGTATGGCGTCTATGGGCCTCCCCCTTCCAGCTCTCAGGTTCCTTCTTGTTCTAGATCTATAATCCTATGATCAACTCTCAGAAAACTGCCTAAGAGCTTAAATTGGTGACAGTAAAAAACCAAACAGGGCAGCTCCCTGCTAAGGCTAAGAAAAGGGTCTTTCCAAAACTGCTTCACTTCATTCAGTTTTTACTAAACATAAATTTTAGGCCATTTCTATACTGGAGAACCCCCAGTGTCGTGAACAGCTGGTAGATGCAGACACACCTTAATAGTTAGGATGGACAGAGGGGTTAGAAAACACCAGGGAAATCTTAAGCCATTTCAACTGAAGACAATGCTGGCTTCTCTGAGTCTGCTATCACTTTTGCTAGTTTAAGTCTGTAGTGAATAAAATTTGCAGGTTCCAGCTTCTAAGAGGTGACAACATATCATGAAAGGAACACTAGACTCAAGTAGATGACCTGGACTCTAGAACCAATTCTTTCTTTGTCTCAGCCTGAGGAAGTCCTCAACCCCCCTCAATTTTCTCATCTAGAAAATGAGGGGACTGGACTAGGATGGTTTCTAGGGTTTCTGGCCAGCTCGAAAGTTCTAAGATTTCTGTCCTCTTTCCACTGTGTAACCCTGGACAAGTCTTTCAACTTCTTAGAGTCTCGGTTTTTTGGTCTATCAAAGGAGCCTAGCACACCTCCCCTCTACCTTTCAAGAATATTATGAGGTCAAACAAAACCATAAAAGTGACTGTGCCATGTGGCAGGAGGCAGGAAATGCCACATGAATGCTAGGCATTTTTATAAATAATTATTAAGTACCTCTTCCATGACTGGTGCTATAAAAAGCATCCTCTATATTGTCTCCACCCTTATTATACATTAAACTCTAGCCAAGAATCATAGGATGTTAGAGCTGGAAGTCCAATCTCCTCATTTCAGAAGGAAACAGATGGATAGAGGCGAAGCTCCGGCCTAAGTCTATACACCATGAAAAAGGCCTCCTGATTGCAACTGCCATTACAAAACATCAGCCAGGAGTTTTGCAGGGTTGTACAATGTCCTACCTTCCTACTCAAATATTTCCCCAAAGCCACAGCATATCTTTTAGTACAGAAAGGCTGTGCAAAGGGAATTTATGTTTGGTGTCAGTGACACTTCAGATTTTTCCCGTGGCAACATTAAGATGAAGTTGTCACTAATGTGAAGGTCCTTCTGCTTCCAAGGCATATACTGAAAAGGGCATTTAATAAAGGCAAAAAAAGATTTTCAAAGACCATCAGACTGAGAATGAAGAGATGTGAACTCTGGTCCTGTCACAAAAGAGCTCCCCAGCAAATCACTTCTTCCCTCTCTAGACCTCAGTTTCCTCCCCAGCAAAACGATGAGAGTTAGGTGAAATTCTTCCTATGGTCCCTTTCAGTGCTGACATTCTTTCAGAGAAGATATGGCAAAAGTGATTATGCACACCCAGTAAACAAACAGAACAATTGTTTCCAGCCTTAGTTTTCTGTGGGATTTTTCCCCTCTCTTTGTCCATTTGTGAAATGTAGCCACATCACATTCCATGGGGCTTCAGCTGTCTTCCTTTCTCTCATGTCCATTCCTTCCCTTTCCAAACATTACAAGCATCTGATTCTTGCTCCAATGGGTCTGAGGGTTGAGCTTGGTTAACTGGACAGTGTGAGGTCTGCAGCCACATCTGTCAGGCCTCCACCGAAGCCAGACCACTTAAAGCGCTGTCAGGAAGTGCATGAAATCGCCCTCTTCTGTCCTGAACTTTGGGAAGCCCTCCATATATGCCCAAAGGTTTGATATCCCTATTGCTCTCCTACAAAGCCAAGGCAGTTTCCTCACTTCTAAACTTAACTTGCAGGAAAGTTACTGCTGACATGAGCAGGCACGTAAGAATTAATTTGGGAGTGGAAAGGAGGGGTTTTGCTCATATCTTAATGTTTCTCCCCCCAGCCAACACCATGGGATACCAAACTGAAGAAACTTCCAGAATAGAAACTGAGCTAATTCTGGATTGCAGAAGGTAGTAAAGGCAGAGGTGGAGTAATGCTGAGGGTACAGGCCAAAACACTCTAAATAAAACTCCACCAGGATGCATAGGATCCCAGATTTAGAACTGGAAAGGACAACCTTGCAGATTATCTAGTTCAACCCCCTCCCTTTGGGAAGTGGCATCACCAGGCTATGAACCTGGGTCCTCTGACTTCAAATCCAGCATTCTTTTCAACCATTCTGCCTCATTCCTTAGTCTTCAAACCAAAAGGCGTGGGGGTGGGGTGGGGGGGAGGGAAGAAAGGAGGGAAAGAAGTCAAATTTTCCCCTTTGAGTTTATCAAATGTCAGTTTTCTAATTACCTTCTCTAACCCCTTCTCTGGCACCCTAGAGTGGAATTGAACACACAACAGAGAGCACATTCATCCATAAACTCCCTGAAATGTAATCTGACAACAAATGGAGGAAGACTGAAGAATATATAATAGGGACCCCCCCAACTGACATAAACCACTGAGACATTTCAGAAAGTGGCAGTTGATAAAGAGACAAAGAAAGCCAAAGTGAAATCTTCAATCAGATGAAGCTGTTAAATGGGAAAAGAGCAGGTAGGGATGGTGACCACATCTCAGAAATTCATTAAGGAAGCCCCAATGAACAGATCTTGAACAACAAAAGCCAGGGCTGGGCAAAGCTGACACTATTGGGTAAACAGTCACTCAGTGGCTGGATGCCATGAAGAGGATCGTTGTTCACGAATGGGTTAGACCATGACAGTCACGGACAGACGACTTCTAAGGTCCCTTCTAATTGTGACCAGTCTCCATAAGGACAAAAGATTTATTTCAGCTGAGTTACAGTTCCTTTTCTTTAGTTCTCTGAACCTCCCTAGAATGTATCCTTGAGCATGTCCTGGCTTTACCAGAAATTTACAGAGGGAGATAATTAAATATTGACCGAATGATTTCTTTATAAGTTTTAACATAGGAACTCAGCTAACTTCGTGCCCTCTTATCCAAGAAACTGTCTATAGTCCAGGGGTGGGGAACTTGTGGCCTCAAGGCCACATGTGGCCTTCTAGGTCCTTGGGTGTGGCCTTCTGAGTCCAAGTTTTACAGAACAAATCCTTTTATAAAGGGGAAATCCTTTTATAAAGGGGAACTTTTTCTGGATTCAGTCAAAGGACCCTGCTTGAGGACCCAGAGGGCCACATGTGGCCTTGAGGCCACAGGTTCCCCACCCCTGGGATCCCATCAGCTTCCTCCAATGAAACACAGCAATGGACTGTTTCAATTTCTATTCAATGGGAAACTGCTTTTAAATGGAAATGTGAGACTAAGAATCAGAGGACTCCACAATTTTAGTTTATTTTTCAAAACTGTCTAATATGGCTGAATGGATACAACTTCTGGCCAGGAAAAGGTATGGGTCATTTTTCAGGCAGTGTGTATGTATGTGTGTGTGTATACATACACACACAAATATGCACATATATATATATATATAAAATTTTTTTTTAACACCTAGTATATGCTCAGCACGGTTAGGTGCTGCGAGGAATAGAGAAGACTAATGAATGATAACAAAGATGGCTGACAAGCACTTTACAGACATTACCTCACTCAATCTTACCAACAGCCATGTGAAGGAGTTATACAGTATAGGTGTGATTATCATCATTTCGTAGATGAAGAAAGCTCCAAAAAGTCAAGCGCTTTGCCCACGATTTCACTAACTAAATGTCAGAGGCTGAATTCAAAAACAGGGTCTCATCTGGCTCCAGGTCCAGCTCTTTCCAAGACATGAAGACATAATCTAATTAAGGTGAGAAGATATATAGAAAGATAGGCAGTCACAGAATCTTAGAGTAGTGGAAGGGACCAACCCCCTCATGAGCAAAACGAAGAAACTAAGGTCTGGAGAGGGGAACTTACCCAAGATCATATAAGCAGAGCAAAGAGTAGAACCCTTTCTGTGGACTCCTAGTCTTGGGCTTTGCCCACTGAACTCGGGCACAACAGGAAACCAAGAGGCTAAACCTATGAAATCCCTGATTCTCTGAGTCTTAGCCCCTGAAAATGGACACAGGGAGTCCCTTTAGGGGGTCAGAATGGGAGTGGGAGGAAAGCTCTCTTCAGGGACAGAGCTTCAAGGTTTGAAGGGATCTTGGCAACATGTAAAATCAGGCAGCATTTTCAAGCCTCTCCTCTTTCCATTTCATCATCTTATTGTGGCAACAACAAATACATTCGACTGGAGTGAAGCATGACACTGCTTGGCTTACAGGGCATCTTCAAATTCGGTCTAATTTGGGAAATGGTTTTTCTGCAAACTAATACGTGAGTCATCTTTATAAGCCACATAGCAAGCTTGGTGATGATCTATTAGTAAACCCTCCTTCCCTCCCTCAACTCACTTTGTCACCATGGATGGGCTAAGAACATGCCTGAAGAAAGGGAGTAAAAGCCTGCCATAAGGGCCAGGAAACTGTGCAAAAGGAAGAGGAATACGTTTAAGAGGGTCAGCAGGTATTCAAAGCAGCATGTCTCTGGGCTTTGCCCCTTCAGTCCACAGGCCGCTGCTGTATTAATCAGCTCTATCTTTGTGTTCAAAAAACCACCCATGACTCCCAGCCTCCCCCGATCTGATCCCTACACACCTTTCCCAGCTTCACCTAGGTCTGTCTCCTTTTCTTAGCCTAAGCGCCTAAGAACAGACTGTCTACTTCTCTGTGTCTCTGCTGAGGTCACTCACACACCTGGAAAGCCCTCTCTCTGCCTCTTCAGAAAAGCCTTCCCTGACTCCAACCTCAGGCCACAGATGATTCTTCCTGGTAAGTCATAGGGCTTTGTTTCATTCCAGTACTCATTATGGTCTATTTTATAACATATATAAGCACAGATATAAAGTACGCATACATCTCCTCTCCCCACCTGTCTTGTTAGGAGTTTCCTTCAGTGTCTATCACAATGCTCGCAGGTACTTAAGAAATGACCGGATCTCCTCCAAAGGCCTCCCCAAACGCATGGCAGGCTGCTCCTGTCATTCCCATGCCCTGGCCCGGGCTGTCTGCCCCTGCCTGGAGGCTCTTGTTCTGCTCTCCCTCCTCACCCCCTCTCCTCCCAGAATCCTTGGCTTCTTTGAAAGCTCAGCTCGTGTCACCTCCTACCTCTACCAAATCACTCCTCCTCCTCCTCCAGCTCCTCATACTCATCATCACAAACAGCTCGCACCTATAGAGGGCTTTAAAGTTCACAAAGCACCTTAACATAACCCTGGGAGATGGGAGTTACTATCATTATCATTAATGTCATTTTACAGATGAGGGAACAGAGGCACACAATGGTTAAGTGACTTGCCCAGGGTCACACAGCCAATACGCATCTGAAGCCACCTAGCTGTCTCATAAATACAGAAGTGAGATAGTCTCTACCCTCAAGGAGCTTACATGGGTAGGGAGCACATTATGATATGTTTAAAAAAAAGTTAAAGCAAAGTATATAAAGCAAAATAAATACAAAGTGATTGGGGGGAGAGGAGGAGGAAAGGACAGGAGATTAACAATTGGGTAAACCTGGGAAGGCCCTTTAATGTCAGCACTTGAACTGAGCCCCAAAGACACCTAGGATTTCCAAGAAGCAGAAGATGGAGAATATTCGAGACATGGGGTATATACAGCCTATGCAAAAGCAAGGAGGCAAGAGATGAGATGTGCTAGTAGGCAAAAGGGTGAAAGTATGTCATTTTGGCTGTAGTAGAGTACATGAGGGAGAATAATGTGTAATCAACCTAGAAAGACAGGACATACTCGTATCAGAAGAGCTTTAAAAGCCAAACAGAGGAGTTTGTATATATCATTGTAAAGGCAATGGGGAGCCACTGAAGCTTCTTGAGCAGAGGAGGGACATGCCTAGCCTAGCACTTCAGGAATATCAAAGAAGAGAATGGTTTGCAAAGGGAAAGGTTGGCTCCAAGGAGATCAATCAGGAGATTATCACAGATAGTGCAGAAGAGAGGTGATGAGAAACCTTAGACTCAGAAGGGGAATTGACTTGCCCTAACTAGAAAGAAACTCAGATATCCTGACCCCCATCCCAGCAATCTTTCTACTAGCTTGACTTAGAATGGATTTCCATTAAACTTGTCCCTCTACCTCTAAGTTCTTACCCCATCCAATCCATTCTGCTCATCACGCCCAGGTTAATCCTAAATGCTGCTTTAGTCTACCTCATGTCACTCAGAAATTCTGATGGCTTTCCCATCACCTAAAGGATAATGTTCATACTCCTTATTAGGACCCTATATGACTTGGGCTCCGATCTACCTTTCCAAGCTTATCTCTCTCACTTCTCTCTGGGCCTGATCATTGGCCCTGGCACTCACCCCACACAAGTCAAACGCTCCATCGCCACCAGCAATTCTGTTTCAGACCTGCTACTACCTTCTGCATCCCTTGTTCTGGAATATCTTCTGCCTTCTCCAAAACCTTCAACACCCAATTTCAGTCTGAGCTCAGAATCTCAAGGGACAGAAGGTCAGGTCAGAAGGGACCTCTGAAGTCATCCAGTCCAAACTGAACTTGAACAGGAATCTTCTCTACAAAATAGCTGGGAAGTTGTCTTCCAGTCTTAGCCTGAAAGCCTCCCAGAGGCAGCAGCCCCTTCTATTTTTGGATGGATTGAATTATTAACAAGTTTTCCCCTTAGATCCAATCTAAATCTGCCTTCTCTGCATCCCCCTTCTCTCTGTCCTCCTAGTCTGCCCTCTGCACAAAAATCTCTTCCTGAACTACTCTAATCTACTCTAGAGGATTCTCTCCCTCCTCTGAATAGGTAAAGCACCTATCATCCGTACCCTTATTTGGTGCAACAACATTTAAGTGCTATCTACGGGGCTGGGCCTGGGAAGAGTATGAAGGATCAAGGATTTAGAGCTGGAAAGGACCTGAGAGGTCACTGCATCCACCTCTTCATTTTATAGATGAGAAAAATGAACCAGAGTGAGGTGAAGAACCCTCCCCCAGAGTCCCTTACACAGCCAGTAAGGAGCCCCAGAGAGAATTTGAAGCCAGCTTCCTGACTCCAAGACCAGTCCCCTCTCTACCATGTCATAGTGACTACGAAGTCTCCATCCTCAAGGGGCTTCCAATCTAAGATAACACTGTTTCAGTACAATTTTTGTATTCTTATTTAATTGTCTATGTCAGTGCCTTGATTTCCTATTAGATTATAAGACTCTTGACAGCTAGGATTGAATTTTTGTATTTTACCACCACTACACTAAGCACACAGTAGACACTCAATAAGTGTTTGCTAAGTACACTGACAGACTCAGTGTATATTCTAGCCAACCTTTCATTGAGTGAATCACGGGAGGAACTTCTGCAGAAGATACCAAAAGTCAATTTAAACAAAACTTTTGAGAAAATCAGGTCTCCTCCATAGAAACAGGGGCACCTGCATTGCATAGTAAACTAGAGAGAATGGTCATCTGTTTGACTGCATTTAGGTAGGGGCACATGCCGAAATCTTCCCAGACAGATCATTATGGATCACATTTTAAAAAGACCTCGTGCAAAAAAAAAATCCTGAAAAATTCTATTCAACAAGCTGTTCTTCTCTTGTCTGAGCATAAGACAAAAAAAATTTTTTTTGAAGATACCACTAATTCAGAAACAATCCAGACTTCAGATGTTACCATTCTGATTGAATACTGCTCAAGAAGTCCCTAAGAAATTCTACACAGATTAACACGCGATATTTCTGGAAAAGCACTTGTCCAGTGATGGGACACATGGTGGTGCCCACTAGGAAAAAAAGGGTACAAGTTACTGTACCTCTCGAAAATTCCTGCTTATAAACAGATGCCCAGAGCAATGATCTATAGAAAGAAAGACCCACTGAACCACTTAGTTTATTCTCTTTGATTTTACAGAGGGGTACACTGAGACCACTCCAGACCTGTATCAGGGAAAATGCATCTATCTATACCACTAAGACCAGAGGCCAGAAAACCATACCAAAATTATCAAAACAACAATAACAGCAACAATAACCCCCCCCCACTTCAGCCACCTCTGGAGCTTCCAAGATGCATGATCCCACCTTCTCAGTAGAAGGCTGTGAAACTTGTACACTATACTGCAACTAAAACTACTACTGCTCACTAACCATGGAGAGCCCTAGTCATCTTTCAGCTCAAGCACTATCATCATGTTTGCCCTGCTTATTAAACACAGCATAATTTTTAAATGCACTGCCCTACACTGAAAAACAGTAATCAAATCTTTGGAGAGACTATTCCCAGGACTGGGAAAATCAGGCACCCAGGGAGACAACACTCCCAGATTTCTAGGAACACACAAAGAAGGGTGGAAGCAATGATTTTTCTGAGGTTTGTATCAAGGCTTTTAAGATAGCGTCCCACCCTCAAGCCATGTGGGGTAGACACATGGACTGCTTCCAGATCTAAGCTAGTATGATAGGAAACGCTGACTGAACTCTCAAGTGTGTCCACATAATCATCTTTTCTGTTTCCTTCCAAGTACCAGGAGGACAATTTAAGTTCAATGCAAACAACTGAGCCCATTACAAAGGGCACACTTTATCAGCATTACTCATCTTATAAAAGGGAAACCAACCCAGCTACAAACACATAGCTTAGGAGATACTTTTAAATGTATCTGTCCTGACAGATCTCTTCCAGATCGATAGATCCTCTCCCCAAACCATTTCTTTAATGCATTTAAGAAAAACGAAGACTTGGGGGCCGGAGGTCCCCCCTTACGATTACGTGGGAAACCTTGGGTTCAAGTCCCTTTAAAAAAATAAAGTATCACATAATCGGAGAAATTGAATTGCATGCAGTGTCCAACAAGGAACTAGGTAGACTGGGCTACACTCTACTGCCTTTTAACTACCGAGTTAAAAGACGCTCAGATTGAGGCCTCCAAGATGTCAGTTTCACTTCTGCTCCACAGGCAGCTCAGGACACTGACTGACGGACAGACAGACTCGGCTTGTAATAAGTATCTACATTTAAAACTGTTCGGGAGAAGCCACCCTCCCGAGCCTCGGAGAAAACTTGCCGGACGCTGGGAGCCGGGGCAGGTTCCAGAGTCCGGCACACACTCGCTCGCTTGACCCCTTCATCCCCGGACCCGCGGAGTCCTCGCCGCCTGGCTCCCCCATGCCTTCTCAGCAGGCTCCCCGCGGGGGGAGCGGCGAGAGGCAAAGCCCCGGGCCCGGCCCCGGCCCAGCGGAGCGCTCGGCTCCGCTGGGAGGGGCGGGAGACCTCGGTTACGCTTGGGTGACAAAGCCCCAGGGGGACGCCCCGGCCCCCGCCAGACGCTATCGTTTCCCCGGCCGGACAAACGGGCAGTAGAAGCGGGGCCAGCCCCGCACGCACACCCCGCACAGCCCGCACCACCCCACGGCGGGCGGGCCCAGGCCTCGGCTCCTCTCCCGGCCCGCTGCCTCCGGGCCCCGGGGCTCCCTTCCCCGCCGCCTCCTCCCTCACCTGCTTTCTCGATCTTGCCAGACATTTCCGGGCTGCGCCGGAGGCCGAGGCCGCTGTTCCTCCGCGGCCCGGGGCGCACAGGCCGGCGCGGGAGGGCGGCCCGGGAAAGGCTCCGCTCGGCCCTGGCTCAGCGGCGCCTCAGTCCCGCTGCCGCAGCATGGCCCGGCCTCGGGGGCTCCGGGGCTCCGTCCTTCCTTCCCCGGAGGGCGCGCCAGCCGAAGGCCGAGCGGACACTGCGGCGGCGGCAGCGGCGGCGGCCGCTCCTGCTCCCGGAGCTCCCGGGAGGCGGCTGCTGCTCCCGCTGCGGCGGCTGCTGCTCCTGCTGCTGCTGCTTCTGCTCCCGCTGCACCTCCTCCTCCTCCTCCAGCCGCCGCCGCCGCCAGGACCCGCGGAGCCCGGGCCGCCGCCGCCGCCGCCGCCGCCGCCGCCGCCAGCGCCAGCCGGGCCAGAGCCGGAGCCACAGCGCGACCTGCCGGGCGGCCTCCGCACGACAGCGCGCGGAGCGGCGGCCCTGACCAGCAGCGCCCTCGGCGGGCCGAGCCCGGAGCCGAGACCCGGGAGCCTGCCGAGGCCTCCCTGTCCCGGGGACGCAGCGCCCTCTCCTGGCCTGAGCCGGCAGCCAGCCCGCCCACGGCCTTCCCTGGCCCGTCGACGCAGTGCCCTCTGCCGGGCCCTTGCCCCTCCCTGCCCGGGAACCGATCTTCTACCCGGCTCTGCTTCCTTACTCGCCTCCCGGGACCCAAAACGCTCTCCCAGCGAGGCCCCAATTATATTCTACCTAACAGTTCTTAAGAACTTACTATATGTCAGGCACAGTGCAAGCGCATGAATGAAACAAACAGGCCCTGCCCTCAAGGGGCTTACAATCTAATGGAGCCCCTCCCCCTCCCACACTGGTTCACTTTGGTCCCCTGCACCCTGCACTGTCTGCTGGGCAAGTTCTCCCCCGGTCACCTCCGCGGACCTGGAGCCCTCTCCTAGCTCCGCTCCTGCGTTCAATTTAATTCAGTTGGATGTTTATTAAACATGGCTGGGTGGCTAGCAGATAGAATAGTGGACTTGCAGTTACGAAGTCCTGAGCTCAGATTCCTCCTCAGAAGCTTCCTAGTGACTGTGTCACTTAACTTCTGGCTGCCTCAGTTTCTTCCTCTGTAAGACGGGATAAAAGCCCCTATTGAACAAGTTCTTGTGAGGATCAAACGAGGTAACACACGTGGAGCACTTTGCCAAGCTCAAAGCATAGAAAAGCTCGAAGCAAAGCTGGGTGCAAAGCGCTGTGTCACTGGCACTGGGGTCCCAGCAGCCTCTCGCTCCTTTCTGCCAGGATTTTTGCGTAGATTCTATAAAGAGCACGCAGAAGCGGATCATGACGGAAGCCAAGACCGAGAAGTTTTGCAAACTTGTGGCCCTCTCTGAATTGACTGAAATAAAAAAACATAAAAAAGGCTCTCCAGGCGTGGTTCTCGCTTGTGTGACCTAGCTTCAGGATAGGGGGGTATCACCTGACTCCAGGACGCTATTTCCCAGTGTGACCTGTCTTGGGCTGCATGTCCACTGCTCCTTACAGAAGGATGATTCAATGGACAGAGTGCTGGATTTGAGTTCCTGATTGATACTTCCGTTACCTGGAGCTAGAGATAGGCTAGTAAGTGCTTAACTACTAGAAGGAGGGAGGTTGTGGGTGGGGCGGGGAGAATGTGCCCAAGACACATTTTAAGTTTAATCTGCATTATTTTTTTAATATATTATTAATATTTTATCCATCATTTTCTCAAGTGTAGACGATCAATAAAACAGTAAACCAAGGCATGGTTGATAGCTTTGCCAATTTCTGAAGTGTAAATACACCGAAAATTTAACTGTGAGCTGGTATGATTTGGCTCAGGGGTGTGATCTCCTGCCTGGGGCAAGTTGCTTAATGTCTGTGGGTCTTGGTTTCTTCAACCCTAAAATAAGAGTGGGGCAGCTAGGTAGTGAAGTGGATGGAGTGACCTCTGTGGAGTTAAGAAGACTTTTCTTCTTGAGTTCAAATCCGGCCTCAGAAACTTACTAGCTGTGTGACTCTAAGCAAGTCACTTAACCCTGTTTGCCTCAGTTTCCTCACCTGCAAAATGAGCTGGAAAAGAAAATGGCAAACCACTCCAGTATCTTTGCCAAGAAAACCCCAAATGGAGTTACAAAGAGTTGGACAGGACTGAACAATCGTAATAAAATAAGAGTTTTGAACAAGGAGGATCTTTAAGATCTCATCTGTGGTCCTAACATTCTGTGATCCTGTTATAAAAGGTGCCCCATTATTGCCTCAAAAATGAAAAGTTAAAAGTTTATAAGTAATTTGACTTTCAGTGGGGTACAGCTTTGGGTTCTGAGGCCCTTGGGTTCCAATCCTGACTCTACCACTGGGCAAGTTACCTGACCTCTCAGTTGCCTCATCTGTAAAATGTGGATATTGTATTTGAAGATCTTTATGGTCCCTTCCAGCTCTAGATCCATAATCCATATGATCAGGTATCTACCAAGGCCTACTGAATGAAAACCCCTGCACTAGTACTGAAACAGAGACAAAGATAACAAAGCAAAGTCCCTGCCTTCCAGAAGCTTATAGTCTATTTGGGGATAAAAGGTATAAACACATGGAAGGTTAATTAGGGTTGAATCCAAGAGCTATCCAAGTGGCTAGACTGCTTACCAGCCCTTGGGTCACCTTTTGGCCACTTACATGTCAGCTAGGCATATGCTTCAGGAAAAAACACAAAATTATCTCACCCAGCTTGATCTGCAAGACTACATTGCTCTCCAGTTTGCAACAAAGAAGGGCTAGCCCTGAAGGTAGCAGGGAGATGGAGTAAATTGAGATTCGAAATTGCATTTCTCTCCCTACTCCACAGGTCATTGGTTCCATTAACTCAAATGTTGTCTTATATTATGTCCAACTCTTCATACCCCATTTGGGGTTTTATTGGCAAAGATAATGGAGTGGTTTGCCATTTCCTTTTCCAGCTCATTTTACAGATGGGAAACTGAGGCAAACAGGATTAAGTGATTTGCACAGGGATACACAGCTAGTAAATGTCTGAGGCCAGATTTTAACTCAGAAAGATGAGTCTTCCTGACACTAGGCCTGGCACTCTATCCACTGTGCCACCTAGCTGCCCCTACGTAGCTAGATGTAGATCTCAGCTAAAAAGTTTCCAGTCTCCTCACTTCCTGGCCTTTAGGGGTCAAAAGGAAAACCAAAGATTGACAAATTCATTCACTATTCAGGCGGATGAATAGTTGCTGAGCACTGGGGCTCTGATCCAATGTCTCATTTCATAGTCCTCTCCCTTGTAATAGAGGCAGCTGCATTTCCAAAGCAAAACTGGCATATGGCCATCCCTTAGCTTCCCCCAATGCTGGAATCATCAACCCCACCCCCCAATTCAGTGTTTCAAAGCTGAAGTCTTGAGTGCCCGACAAAAAGCAAAGCTCAATAAGTGCGTTCTAATTAGCAAAATAAAAATAGGTTTCATGGAGCAGATAAAGGTTATAGAAATAGTTATTTCTTTACAGATGTTGGGGAAGAGTCCAGACATGTGATTTCATTGGTATAGGGAATTCCCATTGTGGAAAATCGCTCCACAAATGCAGATCAGCAACTCCTCTCTAACTTATGGTCTTACAGAATTGCCAGGGGCATAGATAGATAGAGGGATGGAGAATTCATTAAATATAAGTGCTTGCTCTAAGCCAGTTACTGTGCTAAGTGCATTTCCCTCTGGCTACACCGTTTGGATGCTCTCTCCATTCTCCATCTGCTGCCCTTCCTAGTTTCAAGGAGATGCCCTTCCAGGATAAGCTCATCCCTTCTAAACTCACCACCAGGCTGCTAGCCTCGATCCACTCGGCCTTCCTCAGCCTCTTCTCCCTTCTGTTTGGAGGACTGGAAGGCAGAGCACCAAATTCCTCCCAATGCCTTCTTTTGTAGAGGGCAGAAACTGTACTCTCAGATCACTCCAGTCTGTGTCTGCTGCTCTGCCTGGCTTCAACAACGTGACACAAGATTGCCCCTGCAGTGGGTCCCCCCTGGTGTCCAGTTCTCACCTCCCTTCCACCCCCATGCCCAACCAGGCACTTTCCTACCTCTTTTCTCGTGTTGTCTCCCCCTTTAGATTCTAAGTTCAATGGGGGCAGGGATTGTCTTTTTTTTTTTTAATTAACTGTATCCCCAGCACTCAGTGCCTGGCACTTAATAAATGTTTATTGGATTGGATTCAATTCCACTATCATTATGTCCCACTTCCCACCCCCACCCCTAAAAAGGAACTACCAGCTACCAGGAAATTAATCATCCCCAGAGATTGCATTAGTTCTCTTGGTTACTTCTGCATCCCTGATTGGAGGGCTGGACAGTGGAGCAAAACAATTCCTCCCAAAGTCCCTCTTTATAGAGGGCTCAGCTCCTCATTTCCCAGGTACCTACTCTGCCCCCACCTTCAGCTTCCTTTTGTGAATTGTTTTCTACCTTTAAATGTAAGCTCCTTGAGAGCAGGGGCTGTTTTTCTTTTTCTTATTTGCACTCCCAGCACTTTTTGCCTGGCACATAGTAGGTGCTTGTTAATGAATGTTTATTACATTGTAAATATGAATGTAAGTTAAAAAAACAAGCCTTACCCCCAAGAAGCCTTACATACTAATAGGGTAAGATAACATATAGAAGGGAAGTGGTGGTGAGGGGGGAACTGCAAGATGGAGAGTCAGGAGAGAGTCATGAGTGGAACCAGGAAAGAAGTGAACGTTGATGTTCTGGGACTTCCTTAAATGGTGATCCTGGGCAGGAACTCACCCATCAGAAGTGGGGCAATAGGGGAAGAAGGCATTTCCAGGGTGAGAAGTCTGCTGTGGTGGAGATAGAAGACTCTGAAGGGTCTGGATTGAAGCCAGGAGTATAATTAGTTGCCCATGGCCACACAACTAGAAAGTGTCAGAGAAAGGATTCCAACCTACATATTCCTGACCCCAAGGCCAGATCTCTACCCACTACCCAACACAGTAGTGTTACCTCTCATTATAAAAATACACGTGTAATCAAAGACTAACACAGAAACACTTCCAGATTATGGGGGCAAGGAGGTGTGAAAAGATACCCTATTCCTGATCTGAGGTCTCTGCTGCTGTAGGATCCTTTCCAATATCTTCCTTGAACTCCAGTCCTGTACTTCCAACTGACTGATTTCTGAATATCTTCTATAGGAGCATGAGGAAAATTCCATAGGCAGTTATCATATTCAGCCTGTCTGTGTTTACTGTGTTTTTTACAAACTGAAGGTTTTTGGAAACCTTGTGTCAAGCAAGTCTATTGGCGCCATTTTTCCAACAGGCATGCACTCACATTGTGTCTCTGTGTCACATTTTGGTAATTCTCACAACATATCAGACTTTTTCATTGTTGCTATATCTGTTATTGTGATGTATGATCAATGATCTTTGATGCTGCTATTGTAATTGTTTTAAGGTACCATTAACTGTACCCATATAAGATGGCAAACTTTACTGATAAAGGTTGTGTTCTATCTGCTCCACCACCTAGTCATTTCCTGTCTTTCTCCCTCTTCTAAGAGGCTTTCCCTCCCCCCATGATATACAATATTAAAATTAGACCCTACAATGGCTTCTCAGTGTTCAAGTGAAAGGAAGAAACAATCATTGAGGCAAACTTCACTGTTGTTTTATTTTAATTTTAATTTTATTTTTTTTGCTTTTTGGAGGGCAATTGGGGTTAAGTAACTTGCCCAAGGTTTTTGTTTGTGTGTGTTAAGTGTCTGAGGCCGGATCTGAACTCAGGTCCTTCTGACTCCAGGGCCGACGCTCTACTCACTGAGCCACCTAGCCACCCCAGTGTTGTTTTATTTTTAAGAAATTGTCACAGTCACCCCAGCCTGCAGCAACCACCACCCTGATCAGTCAGCAGCCATCAACATTGGGGCAAGACCCTCCACCAGCAAAAAGATTGACTCATTGAAGACTCAGATGATGGCTAGCATTTTTTAGCATTTTATATATATATATATATATACACACACACACACACACACACACACACACACACACACACACACACACATACATTTTTGCTTTTTGGAGGGGGAAAGTTAAGGCAATTGGGGTTAAGTGACTTGCCCAAGGTCACAGGGCTAGTTTTTTGTGTTTGTGTTAAGTGTCTGAGGCCAGATTTGAACTCAGGTCCTCCTGACTCCAGGGCCAGTGCTCTATGCACTGTGCCACCTAGCCACTCCGTAAATATTTTTTAATCAAGGCATATATGTTGGGTTTTTTTTGACATAATATTATTGCACACTTAATAGACTACAGGATAGTGTAAACATAACTTTTATATGCACTGAGAAATAAAAAAATTGTGTGACTCACTTTATTACAATATGTGCTCTATTGTGTGCTCTGGAACTGAACCTGCAATATCTCTGAGGTTCATCTGTAGTTATTTTGTGTGTGTTTTCTCCTGAATCTCTCCTCTGAATCAAACTGTAAGATTCTTAAAGATAGGCCTGTAATCTGCTTCACCTTTGTATCCCCAGCACCTAATTCAGTGTGTTGTGCTGAAGAAATGTTTGTATCTCTTCTAGAGATAATGATCCAAATTACTGATTAATAAGAGAAATGCACATCAAAACAGCACCAAGGCTTAGCCTCACACCCAGCAAATTGGCAGTGATGATTAAAAGCACAACTGTAAATGTAGGAAGACAGACACACTAGTGCTTTGTTGGTGGAGCTGTGAAATAATGCAACCATTTGCATTTGGAAATTTGGAAAATAATTTGAAATTATGAAAATAAAGTGACTAAAATATCCATACCCTTTGACCCAGATATTTTACCACTAGGCATATACCTCAAGGTCACTGATTGTGATAGCAAAGAACTGGAAACAAAGTAGATGCTCATTGATTGGGGGATGGCTCAAGGAATTGTGGTAACTGGATTAGTGGAATTAGCTTAGAATGGCTTAAATGAATTGATGCAGAGGGAAGAAAACAGAACCAAGAAAATAAGATACACAGTAACCACAACAATGTAAGTAGAAACAACAACCACAAAGCAATCAAATGTGACAAAATTACAAAGAACAATCATGGCCTCCAAAGAAAAGATACTAAAAAAAAAAAAACCTTTCCCTCCTCCCATCCCCAGCTTATCTGCAGAAGTAGAAGGGTCATGAATGTGGAAGGTTGCACATACTTTCAGATTTTTTTAAAGATGTATTGATGAGTTTTGCTGAATTTTTTTCTCTTGTTCCTCTTTCATTTTTTCTTTAATTTTTTATTTTCTGGTTATATGTGATATCTGTCTCTGGGATGGGGAAAGGGGAAGGATCCAGGGAGAAATTTAAGAGATGTAAAAACAAAAGACATCATTACATTTTAAAAGAAGAGGCCCCTTCCAGCTCCATTTTAGAAGAGGGAATTGAGGTTTGTAAAGAGTAAGCAGTTTGCCCAAAGTTAAACAGTGGGACCAAATTAGGTTGCCTTATTCCCAGGCCAGGGCTCTTTCCACTATAGTTCCCTGTTTTTCTCCATTGTACAATGGCATTTATTTCTGTAATAACATGTTTACTTAACAGTGAGGTTATTGTAATCCCTGTTGGAGCCAAATGAAATTGGGAAAATGCAGATTAGGGTGCTAGAGGGTATAGGTCCAGGTGTTTCATTCTGTCATTGTATACCCAGCGCCTACGTCAGGGCCTAGCACATAGATGCTTAGTAAATGCTTGTTGGATGAATGAATGGCCTTAGATAAATTTAAAGCATTCTCTTCCTTGTCATGTTAATTATTTACATAATTATATATAGTTATGTATTCTCAACTAATTTGCAAGCTTCTCAGAAGGGGCCATGTCTTATATCTCATTTTTTTCTTTAATTTTTATTTGATTTAAAAAATTCTGAACTTAAATACTTTTTTGAAAAGCATTTCCATACACACAACAGAACACAAAATAATCTGCATGATAACTGTGAATCTCCACTTCATACCACTTGCTTTTAATATATCTATATACTAAATTCCACATGTTCCTTTAAAACTATTCTGCTGATCCTTTTGTTCTCTTCTGTGCATTATTTTTTAAAAATTATTTTGTGATCAGTATTGCTAATCTTGACCTCTTTTTCCTTCTAAAATTAAAAACTGAGAAAGAAGAAAGGAATCTTGTAACAAACAAGTATACTCAAGTAGAAGAAATCTGCAGAGTGACTCTGTCCAAAAATATAAAGTCTATTTCTGCACCTTCAGTCCATCATGTCTGTCAGGAGGTAACATATTCCATCATAGGTCCTCTGCAGACACAGTGAATCAATGAACAGATCAAAGGTCCTAAGTCTTTCAAAGTCATGTTACTTCACATTGTTGTTCCTGTTTAAATTGTTCTTCTGCTTCTATTCCCTTCACCGTGTTTTTTTTTTAACTACCCAGGATTCTCTGAAATTCTCTTTCATTATTTCTTTTTTTTCTTTTTTGAATTAATTTTGTTTCAATCAGCAAAGAACAAAATAAACAAACAAAAAAACCCTCAACCTTTTTCTTTCCCTCCTATTGATCCCCTCCATTTGAAAAAGAAAAACAAAACTTCTATTACAAACACATATATAGTTAAGTAGAACAAATTTATACATTGACCATGGTGTTTACCTCCCCACCCCGAAAGAGTCTCATTCTGCATTCTAATAATAATAGCTAACATTTATAAAATACTTACTAAGTGCCAGGCACTGTGCTAAACACATTTGATCCTTACAGCGACCCTAGAAGTAGGTGCTATTATCCCCATTTTATAGGTGAAGAAACTGAGGCAAACAGAGGTTAAGTGACTTGCCTACGGTTACAAAGCTATCTGAGTTTCTAAGGCCAAATTTTCATATCTCCAGGCCCAGAATTCTATCCACTGTAGCACCTAGCTGTCCCTCCAGGCTGAGTCCTTCACCTATCTATGAAGAGGTGAGTAGCATGTTTCATCATGAGTCCTCTGGAATTGTAGTTGGTCATTGCATCAATCAGAGTTACTAAGTCTTTCAAAGTTGCCTTTATGATATTGCCAATGTATAAATTGTTCTCCTAGATTTGCTCATTTCATGTCTCCCCAAATTTTTCTGTAACCATTTCCTTCATCATTTCTTACAGCACAATAGTATTTTATCAATTCATGTATCATAATTTGTTCAGTCATTCCCAAATTGATGGACACACCTTCCATTTCCAATTCTTAGCCACCATAAAAGTAAATGCTATAAATGTTTTTTTGTACATCTTTAGAGTGTATTTTGCTTAGGACTAGTCTTTCCCTTCATCTACCCTGCCTCTTACCCCCCTCCCCCTTTATCCCTTTTCCCTGTCGAGTGAAATATATTTCTATCCCAAACTGTATATGTCTTCTTCCCTCCTTTATCTAGTTTAGATTCAAGCATCAGTGATCCCTCTTACCCTACCTTCCTCATTTCTTTCTTTTTTTTTTTTGCTTTTTTTGGAGGGCAGTTGGGGTTAAGTAATTTGCCCGAGGTCACACGGCTAGGTTTTTATTTGTGTGTTCGCATTAAGTGTCTGAGGCCGGATCCTAACTCAGGTCCTTCTGACTCCAGGGCAGGCAGGCGCTCTACTCACTGCGCCATCTAGCAACCCCCCTCATTTCTTATGTAGACTTCTACTTGCACACCCTGATATGTGAGATAACTTCCTCTAACCGTTCTCTTCCATTCTCCCCTTGTGTATTTCTCTTCCCCTCTCTTTCTTTTCTTTTTAAAAGATTATCAAGATATAACAGAACCATTCCCAGGTCCTTTGTCTAATTAGATGCTTTCTATGACCCCTGATGGTGATGGGGTTCAGAAGGTACATATAATTATTTTCCCATATTAGAATGTAAACAGTTTGTCCTTTTTTAGCCTTTTATGATTGTTTGCTCATGTTTACCTTTTTCTGTTTCTTTTGACTCCTGTGTCTGCACTTCAAAGTTTCTTTGAAGCTCTGGTCTTTACATCAGGAATGCTTCAAAGTCCTCTATTTCATTAAAAATCTATTTTTTGCCCTGTAGGATTAGACTTAGATTTGCTGGGTAAATTATTCCTGGTATCTTCTATATTCTTTGCTTTCTAAAATACCATATTTCAAGGTCTCTACTTCTTTATGGTACTGGCTGCTAAATCATGTGTGATCCTCACTGTGGATTCTTAGCACTCAAATTCTTTCTTTCTCATTACTTGCAGTATTTGGGTTTGTTTGTTTTTTTTACCTAGAAGTTCTGAATTTTGGCTATAATGTTCCTGGGAGTTTTTGTTTTAGGGTTTCTTCTAAGAGGTAACCAGTGGATTTCTTTCTATTTACACTTTGCCCTTAGCTTATAAGAGGTATAGACCATTTTCTTTTACTTTTTCTTGAAAAAGGATGTCTAGGTTCTCTTTTTTGGTCATATCTTTCAGGTAGTCAAATGATTCTTAAATTATTTCTCCTCAATCTGCTTTTCAGGTCAGCTGCTTTCTTCTATTTTTCTCAATCTTTTAACTTTTAGTATTTCGCATTATCTCACAGAATCATTATTTTTAACTTGGTCCATTCTAATTTTCAGGAAGTTTGTTGTGTGAACACTTATGGTATCATGCTGTTAATTCCATTTCCAGTTATTTCTTCCATTACTGTCATTTCCCCCCTTTCATGCTTTTGTTTAATTTGTTTAAAAAATGTGTTTTGGAACTTTTAAAAACTCTTGTCTCTTCTAGGAATTTTAGTTGAAATAGTGAACAGCCTATGTTTTTCTTTGAAGTTTTGCTTGTGGATATTTTAGACTCATTCTCTTCTTCTGAGTTTGTCTTGAATTTTCCTGTCACCATAAACACTTTTAATGATGGCATTCTTTTTTTGTTTTGCTCACTCTTTCAACCTACTTCCTGACATCAGGCTTCATATTAGAGGCAGGTTCTGTGCACTTCTGGAGAGAATGTTTGGGCTGGTCTTGCTGCTGCTTTCTTGGGCTATTGAGTATTATATTAATCCAGGATCACAGGGATAGCCCAGGCTGAAGACTCGTTAACTTCCAATATTCCCAAAGTGGTCTGATTCGGGACAAATAGCTGTACCCCTGGTCTAAATCAAGTTGGGGCTGAGCAATACACCCATGGACTTGCCCCACTTGGAATTCCAGTGGACTGCTGCTGGATTCAGCCACTATCAGTTAGCTGAAAAGTTCTGCGGGTCCAGAGTAACAGAACTGAAGGCTCCCCTTTAGTCTGAGATTCCTACCCTGATTATTCTGTTGCAGGCTTTAGAGAGGGCTAGAAACTAGAACTGAGATCATGCTCCATTCCTGGGGTTAGAACCATGTAGCTGTTGCTTGTTTCTACACTGGCACCCTGTTCAGTACACAGTCTTGAGACTGTGATCACCCCTTACTCCAGAATGCCACCCTTTGTTGCAGGTATCCTGCTCAGTCAGCCCTAAATGACCTGTAACTGGGTAGTGCTAGATCCAACAACTGGCACCTGTTTCTGTACCCTGCAAAAGGTTAGACCTCTCCGGAGGGATCTGTGACCTCTTCTTGCCCCAGTGCACAACCTCTCCCGGCACTGGAATGTTCTGCATAGACTTTCCTGCCTAGACCCCATCCCAGTGTCCATAGACCTCTCTCCCTTTCTCTCTTTCCTGATGTGGGTTAGAAAAATGATTAATTGTGGTATTTTTAAAATGCATTTCCCAATCAGGATTTGGTCTGGTGTGTTTTCTAGATCTTTGTGGAGTTGTATGTGGAGGGTGAAAGTAAGAGAGCTTGACTGTACTTCTTCCTGCTGCTCTGCCACCTTGGCTTTGGTACCCTTTGGTTCTAATACATCTATCTGGGCAGTTTCCATTTGTGATTTCTTGAAGTATAGTGTCAATGTTTAAATCATGGCTTTCAAGGAGTTCAATTATTTTTAAGTGATTTCTCCTTGAGCTATTTCCCAGGCCAATTGTTTTTAAAAACACCTATTAGTTCTATTTTTTTTTTAATTAAATTTTTTCCTGGTATTTCTGTCTCATGAAGTCATTGATTTCTATTGGTCCATTGCCTTTCTATTGGTCTATTCTAGTTTTGAGGGTATCCCTCACTTGGATAAATTTTACCACTTTCTCTCTTAAAGTTATTTATTTTCCTTCCAATTGTTTCCTCTAGAGATTTTATTTCATTTTTCCCTCTTGTTTAATTTCTTCTAGATATTCATACAGTCCTTATGAAAAATTAATTTATTTTCCCCTTTAAGTTTCTACTTGTTGCAATTATTTACCTTTTCTTTCTTTTAAGGGATCTCTAGAGCCACAGTATTATTTTTACACCTATTTTTGTTTTCTTTGATTTACTCATTTATCTCTGGGCCTAGGCCTTGTTATGTCCTCAGCTGTTCTTTTTGGTGGTGATATGGTTGGCCCTGCTTGGTCTCACTCCTAATCACCTGGGTTTCTATGCTGATGCCCACCTTCTAGGATTAGCCCTCCCTGGATCTTTGAGATTCAGAGCACTAGCTATTTAAGACCCCTCTGATGCCTCAGGATAGTGTTAGGGACCTCAGAGCCCCTGAGTCTGGAATGTCCCCGTCTGAGCACAGCCTTTCCACCCTGGTCAGAACTAAAGTGACACTGAAGTGAAGAGGAATGAATGACACTGGTCACTCCTCTCCCTGAGGGCTTAAAAGGTCCTTGCCCTGGGGATTTCAGAGTACCCTAGAGCTTTCTCAGGGGAGCACTGTGCTTCTGCTGCCTCTAGATATAGAGGCTGTATGCATCTCTGGCCTATCTTTGGTCATGCTGGAGGGCTGCTGCTTTGTGCTGTTGGCTTTGCTAGTAACCCTTTCTCTTGTTGACCTTGGGCTTATGGCTGATGGGCTTCTATCTTGTGGAGTTCTGGGGTGGAAGAAATCACTTACTTGAGTTTTTTTTATTGGATTCTTGTTCCTTATTCAGTCTGGTGAGAACTTAAAAGGTTTTTCTGGAGTGGGTGTTTTGGATTTGGGTGGTCTGCCTCTCCTTCCACAGCCATCCTCTTTGATTTGCTTATGGCACCGGGGATAACGGTTTGCACATAATTAGTCATTAAATAGATGTTTATTGATTGAACAAATATGGGAGAGAAAAAAAGATGGCTGGATTTTATAGGCCTATCTTTTTTGTAATTCGTTTAGGCCTTTTTAAGGTCCCTTCTAGCTCTAAGACCTCATAGTGTTTTTTCTCGTGTCCAGAAGAACAGTTGGTAGGAGCTGTTCCCATGTTGGGAGGGTTGGCATTTTGTCACTGTTGCTGGCATGATAGAATTGGTCTGCTTCTGTCCTTGCCACACCTTTTTACTAAGTGCTCAGGAGCTTTTATATTATTGGTGGTGGTGGTAGTGGTGGTTCATTTTAAGGAGTAACACCCAAAGCAACCACCAAACAGAAAAACCAGGAAGAATTAGGCTCTTGCTTCCATGGTAGCTTCCGGCCAGTCTGTTTACAATTTGAGGTCAATGGCCAGCACATCTTTACATGGGTGCTGTCATTTCCTTGAATGAGTCATCGAATTTCACAGATGACCTAATGAATGGGGAGATTGTGATAGAAGTACAAACAGATTAGAACCCAACATAGAAAATAAAGGAACAAGTCACCCTCCCAGCCACCCCCCCCCCACCCCTGCTGAACTTCCTTAATTCTAAACTTCATCCAAAAGGGTCACATGTTTAAAAGAATATACTGTAAACTTAGATGGGAATGTTTTTTGTATTAGTATAAATTTAAGTTTGGCTTTGTGAGTGTTGTGTGTGTGTGTGTGTGTGTGTGTGTGTGTGTGTGTGTGTGTGTGTGTGTGAGATCTGCTCTGTCTTTTGAGTCTCATAATATCCCCTTGGGGGTTGTACTCCATGTATTCTTCCCATTTTGCAGAGGAGGAAACTGAGGCTGATTAAGATTATTATTAGTAGTAATAATAACAATATCCAGTTTTTGTATGGCACTTCAAAATTTTCTCTGCCAACGTCACAGAGTTAGGAAGTGTCAGAGGCAAGATTTGAGTCAATCTTCCTAGCTAGAAGTCTTCTAATCTGCCACATCTTGCCTCCTCATAGGCCCTTTTTAAATAGAGGAAGTTGTCGTCTGGAAAAGCAGACAACTCTTTGATATTTAGATAGTAGGAGAAGAACCTCAACTAAAATCCTACTGTGGGGCTTCATCATCTTTTGGAAAGGACTTTGGGTTCTAAGAGTCTCTGACTGAAGAGCAGGTGAGGTGGTCTTACCAAGTCAGAAACACTTCACATCTAGGCCTAGCATTCTCTGTGGTGTTTTCCCCAAGACTAGCCTAGCTAAATTCACAGAGCAGTAGCACCAGAATGCTGGCCAACCAGCCAATACAAATGTATTAAGCACCTATTGTGTGCCACTGTGCTGGGGATACAAAGAAAGGCAAAAACTGTTTTTCCCCTCAAGGAGTTCAATCTAATGGGGGAGACAACATGATGGATATAATCACAGAGAGAAGGCACTAGCACTGTGTCTTGTTCTGGTCCTTGACCAGCCCCCCTCGTCAGTATGGTAAGCAAGTTTATAAATAGCCAGTATAAAGGGGCAAGATCAGGAAGTGAGATCGCAAAGGGGAAACTGGAAGTCACCTTCAAACTGTCCCAACGATCAAAGAAACGTCATTTATAAATTGTGTCACATATTAGCTGAAGATCACATCCTGGTGATACGTGTAGAATTGGGAAGATATCTAGACTCAGCTGGCAAGATTTTTGGTCCAAAAATTTTAGGCAACTTCCAGACATCCACAAAACACCAAAAAGTGCTGATAATCTTGAGGTGATGTGAACATGTTAACTTTAAAGTTTTACTAACAACTTTGAGATGATTTGTATATGTTAATGAACTAACCCCAAGGAAGCACAGATAAGTTAGTCTGTTCCCTCAAAAACCCTATAAAAATGAGACCTAAAACTCCTGCCCCTCAAGCAATGATCCCAACTCTAATGCATAGTTATGTGACACTCTTGGCCTCTCCCCCTCCCCATCCTTTCTCACCCACTGCCTACCTTCCTTTACCACCCCATTCCCCATCCCCACCTCCAAGACCTCTATATCCCTCTTGCCACTTTTATATCATTTGCCCCAACACTTTCTTTGCCTTATTAGAGTTATTGTAGTCTTACTTCCTGCTGCCATTATAGGTCTTTCCCAGCAAGTGCCCAAATAATCAGGCATGCCCAACCCCATTTCATAATTTCATAAATTCATTATCAATTTGAAGAGGAGGGAAAGTTTCTTTTTTTACTTTCATTTTTTAATTTTTTAAAATAATACTGATAATAGTATATATATTAAATATATATATATATATATTTAACATTTGATTTGAATTCCAGATTCATTGACTTCCTCCCTTGTCACCCACCCTTACTGGGAATATAAACAATTCAATATAGGTTGTACATGTGTAGCTATGCAAAACATTTCCATAGTAGATATATTGTAAAAGACTGACTATATTTCCTTCCCACCTATCCCACCTCCCGCGTGTTCTATTCTCTACTTTGATCCTGTCCCTTTTCAAAAGTGGATGCTTCCAACTTCCCTCCCCCCCCAGCCTGCCCTCCCTTCTATTATCCCCCCTCTCATCCCCTTCCCCACTACTCTCCTGTAGGGTGAGATACCCTGTTTAGTGTGTATGTCATTCCCTCCCTAACCCAAATTCACTGAGAATAGGGTTGACCCATTCCCTTTTGCCTTCCTGTTCTTCCCCTCCATTGTAATAATTTTCCCTTACCTCTTCTGTATGAGATAGTTTACCCCATTCTGTCTCCCCCCATCTCCTCTCATTATATTCCTCTCTCACCTCTTAATTTCACCTTTTAAGTATCATCCCTTCCCACTAAATTGGTCCTGTGCCCTCTATCTATGTATACCTGTACACATATGTTACACACATTCACACATGTATTCATATGCCTATATACCCTCCCATAGAGACATATATGTATGTGTATATATGTATATGTATATATATATTCTATATATATATATACATATATATATATATATTCCTTTCAATTATTCTCATACTGAGAAAAGTTTCATAAGTTACAATTATCATTTTTCCATGTAGGGATGTAAATAGTTCAACTTTGATAAGTTCATAATGATTTCTTTTCCCTGTTTACCTTCTTATGCTTCTCTTGCTTCTTGTGTCTGAATGTCAAATTTTCTATACAACTCTGTTTTTTTCATTAAGAATGCTTGAAAGTCTTCCATTCCACTGAATGACCATATTTCCCTCTGAAACATGATACTCAGTTTTGCTGGGTAGGTGATTCTTGGTTTTAGTCCCAGCTCTTTTATTCTTTGCCTTGGAATATCATATTCTAAGCCCTTTGATCCCTCAGTGTAGAAGCTGCCAGATCTTGTGTTATCCTGATTGTGTTTCCACAATATTAAAATTGTTTCTTCCTGGCTGCTTTTAATATTTTCTCCTTGATCTGGGAATTCTGGAAGCTGCTAGGAGTTTTCCTTTTGGGATCTTTTTCAGGAGGTGATCAGTGGATTTTTTCCACCTCTATTTTACCCTCTGGTTCTAAAACATCAGGACGATTTTCCTTGAGAATTTCTTGAAGGATGATTTCTAGGTTCTTTTTTTTATTGTGGCTTTCAGGTAGTCCAATAATTTTTAAATTATCTCTCCTGGATCTATTTTCCAGGTCAGTGGTTTTCCCAATGAGATATTTCACATTCCCTTCTATTTTTTCATTTGTTTGGATCTATTTAATAGTATCTTGATTTCTCATAAAGTCACTAACTTCCATTTGCTCCAATCTAGTTCTGAAGGAATGATTCTCCTCAGTGAGCTTTTGAGATTATTTTTCCTTGTGGCAAATTCAGCTTTTTAAGGCATTCTTCTCCTCATTGCCTTTTTGAGCCTCTTTTGCCATTTGAGTTAGTCTATTTTTTAAGGTGCTATTTTCTTCAGTCAGGTTGTTGACTCTCATTTCATAATTTTCTTGCATCATTCTCATTTCTCTTCCCAGTTTTTCCTCCACTTCTCTAATTTGGTTCTCAAAATCCTTTTTAAGCTCCTCTATGGCTTGTAGCCAGCTCATATTTTTCTTGGAAACTTTTGGTGCAGGAGTTCTGACTTCACTGTCTTCCTCCTGTTCCATGCTTTGATCCATTTTGTCCCCAAAATAGGAGTGTAAAGTTGGGGTTGCTCTGTTTTCTTTGCTTCCTTTGCCTGCTCATGTTGCCACTCAATTAATTGACTTTTGAGCTTTTTGCCACAGTAGAACTCTACTTCCAGAGGGGGGAGCTTTGTCCCAATTGCTGGGGTTTTCTCAGCTGCCAAAGGTATTAGTTGGGTGCCCTCTCTGAAGTCTTCACATGCTCTGGCAAGCTGGTCACATACCCCAGGACCTCCACCCTAGACCACAATCCAGATCCAAGCAGGGTTAAAACAGGAGTGATTACCTTTCAAACTAATTGCTTGGTTCCCCTACAATCTGCAGGCCAGGAGCTGAAGCTGTCATGTGGCTGTGTCTGCATGACCGAGGCACCTCAGAGACTTCTCCCTCTAGGGGATAAAGGCCAACCACACTCCCAAACTACCAGGTCCCAAAGTCCACACTGCACTGTCCTCTCACTGTGTCCTTAGCATCTATGGGTTGATAATTCTGGAAACTGCTACAGCTGATGGTGATCTGAAGTCCCCCCGGCTAGAGACTGGTCAGGCTGCCCTGGGGCTAAGACCTCTGGCTCTCGAGGGCTGGGGTCAGCTCCCAGAGCACTGCACTGGCTGCTTCCTGCCGGCCTGCCAGGCTGTCCTTAGTGGGAGGTTAGCTTCCCTGTGTCATTTTGTGGGTTCTGTTGCTCCAAAGTTCGTTCAGAGTCACCTTTTACATGAATTGGAGGAGGTGGGAGCCGGAGCCCCGAGGAAGTCCTGTTTCTACCCCACTATCTTGACTCTGCCCCCCATTCTCCAAGGGAAAGTTTCTTGCAAGAGGCCACAAGGATATGCAGTTCTGATGCATAGCAACTCATGAAACCACCTACTAATGTATCAAGGAGTTGCTTCACACTAAGGAAATCATAAACCTTTTGAAGTTTAAAAAAAAGAAGTGTTGATTCAAATAATCCAAAAGATGCTTGTATTTGGGTCTAGAATAAGTTACGTGTATGAAATAATTATGAATTCTGTGCAACACTTTGGGTATATACTATGGCACTTACAGTACTGCATATAGACTCTTCGGTATAAGCAGCCCAACCCAAATCATTTGCTCCCTTCCTTAAGCCTACAGAATGGCAGTGTGTCAATGTTTTAATTGCCTGGGAAAGGAGTAAAATATTAATCAAGCATTCAACAAACATATATTATGTAGCTCTTATTTTAGTTGGTGATGCAAGACCAAAACTCAGGAGAAAAACTTGCTCTGGGTATAGGAGTCATTTGCATAGAGATGATAATTGAATAGCTGAATTTTATACCAGGTATATTCTACCCAAGCCACTAGTTAAGCAGTCTCATCCAAGTTTCTCTAGAACGCAGGGGAAAAGCCTATCATGCCACCAGGCTTAGACCATGCCACTGAACTGTATGGCTCAAATTTTAGCACTGGTCAGGATCACAATTTAAGTTAGGAGGTAGTGACATAAGATATTGCTCAAGAAATAGGAAATCTATCATTCAGCCTCCACTTTACATCTGAAATATCTTCTCCAGACAAATAAAACCCTCCTCCAAAGGCACAAGCACTCAACATACAGTGACCATGTAGCTTATCAAACATGGCAACAATAGAAGGAAAATTAAGCACTCCTACACAGAGCTCTTTGTGTTCATTCATCTCCCAAACTCCTCCAGCAACCTACAGGTTGTACAGAGGGAAGAAAGGAGAGGGATATATGTGTGTGTATGTGTGTGTGTGTGTGTGTGTGTGTGTGTGTGTGTGTGTGTGTATATATACACATATACACATACATATATCTATACATACATATATATATATGCGTGTGTGTATGTATGTGTACACACATACACACATACAAGACCTAGTTCTAAGTATTGGACTGTATAGAGAGAAATCATCTCATCCATTTGGGGATTTTCAATAAGTGCAGTTCTTGCCTTTATAAACTCTAAAGTCCACTGCACTGACTACTTGGCCATCATGAGGAGACCCTTCTTAAAGACCAAAGGAAAAAAAGGTACCCTGAGACTTTTCTGGCAGGTCTTGTTACTTCCTGGTTTAAGGAGGGCAGTCCCATGTAAAATGCTCAGAGTTGCTCTTCCTGGTTCTGACTGATCATATGGGTCCTTTGGGGTCTGCTTCTGGACATATGTAACACAAAACTGATGGACTCAAGCTTTGGGATGATTGTGAATCCTCTTATTGGCCACTGAATAGGATGAAATGATAACTCAGTGAATATTTGTGTCTCCACCCTCAATTATCTCTCCCCCTCCAGTTTTGAATTGTATGAAGACTGTTTCTAGCTATTTTTCAAGAAAGGCTGGTGGAGATGGATCGGAGATGGCAGAGTAAAAGCAAGATGTCACTTGAACTCCTTTGTGAACTCCTTCAGTAACCTCTAAAAAGTGAATCTGAACAAATTTTAGAGTGGCAGAATCCATTGGGAGACAGAGTGTGGCACATTTTCAGTCCAGGAAGGTGCGCAACATGGGACTGGGCAGGGAAAGCATGGAGTGGGGACTGTACCAGCACAGACCTGAGACCCAACCAGAGTGGAGCCAGAGTGAGCCCAGGTGAGATGATTCAGCCACCGCAGTGGCAATTCCAAGACCTCTCACCACAGGATGGGGGATCTGTCAGAGGCAGGTAAGAGAAAGCGCAGGACCCACAGCAGCTAATTCTGGGGCTACCAACCAACAGCCTGGATGTTTAAAAATCAACTACCTGAGCTCCTAGGAGCCAAGATGGCCGAGTAAACCCTACCCACTCCACTCTTTCCCAAGACCCTGAAAACCCAGAGAATATTGCCTCAGGGTAAAATCCTGAAATAACCCAACCCTAGGCAGGCTTGGGAGTCTAGAGGAAGGGTGTGGTGTGGCTATGCCAAGACTAAGGTGTAGGGTGAAAGCTGTCCCAACAAGCCCCATCTCAGCTGACCAGCAGGAGATCCTGAACCCCGGGGGGGGGGGGTGGAGCCAGAAAGCACTAACACCAGAACACCAGGTATGCCTTCACACAACCAGAGGAACTGGCAGAACCCAGTGCTGCTGGCCACCAGCAGCTGAGCCTGCTTGAGTTTCAGCCTAGGGACTGGGAAGTGGAATCCTGAAGCAGCCAGACCAACCCTCCCCCACACCTTATACTGTGAGCTTCAGAGTAACTTTGAGGCAACTCAGAAAGCCCTGGCCTTGGCCTCAGTCTAGACACCCAGAGATCACAGCACACAAAACCAATAACCAGACCCCTAGCTCCCAGCATAAGAAGCATGGGTCAGAGCCCTCTATACTCCAAAAGCAGAAATCCACTTTAAAGTCCAGGAAATAGGCAATCACAATGGGAAAGAAGCAATTTCCAGGAACAAAAATGATTGAATCCTTTTATAGTGAGAGAGAAGAACCAAATTCACAAGAGGTCAGCATTGACTCTATACCTAACTCTGAAACCTCAACAGGGAATATGAACTGGTCTCAAGCCCAGAAAGCATTCTTGGAAGAGCTCAAAAAGGATTTTGAAAGCCAAATTAGAGGTAGAAGATAAATTGACTAATTATTTAAAATTACACTTGCCAAAATAGAAAAAAATTTTACTGAAGAAAACAGTTCCTTAAAAAGTAAAATGTGTGAAATTGGAAAAGAGGTACAAGATCTAACTGGAGAAAAGAACTCCCTAAAAACAAAATCTGAACATATGGAAAAGGAACTTCAAAAAGGAAAATAATCTGCTAAAAATTACAATCAGTCAATTTGAAGCTAATGACTCAATGAGGTATCAAGAATCCGTCAAACAAAACCTAAAGAATGAAAAATTAGAGGAAAATGTAAACTATCTCATTGGAAAAGCAACTGACCTGGAGAACAGATCCAGGGGAGATAACCTAACAATTATTGGTCTAGTGGAAAGCCATGATGAAAATAAAGAGCCTGGACAACATCTCCAAGAACTTGGCAAGGAAAATTGCCCTGAGCCCCTAGAACCAGAGGGTAAAATAGTTATAGAAAGAATCCACCAGACACCTTCTGAAAGAGATCCCAAATTGAAAACTCCAAAAACTATTGTAGCCAAATTCCAGAACTATCAGATCAAGGAGAGAATACTGCAGGCAGCAAGAAATAAACAATTCAAATATTGTGGAACTACAGTTAGGATTGCACAGACCTAGTAGCTTCTACATTAAAAGATTAGAGAAATTGGAATATGATATTTTGTAAGGCAAAAGAACTCAGACTACAACCAAGAATCAACTATCCAGCAAAACTAAGCATAATCTTTTAGGCAACAAGATGGTCATTCAATGAAATAAGGCTCTTCTAGACCCTCCTGATGAAAAAGCCAGAGCTCAGTGGAAAATCTGATCTCCAAATAAAAGACTCAAGAGAGACATAAAAAGTTAACAGGGAAAACACACACATACACACCCACACAACTTGTTATTCAATAAGAGCCACCTGTTTACATCCCTATATGGGAAGCTGATACCTGTCAATATTGAGAATTGTATAATCATCACGACATATAAAAGGGCTATACATAGATAGAGGGTGTGGGTCAAAACTAACCAAAGTGATGATAAAAATAAAAAACCCTATTAAAGGGAGCAATGGAACTGTAATGGGAGAAGAGGAAAGGAGGAGGCAGAAAAGGATAAATTGTGCCACACAAAGAGGCATAAAAGCATATTATAGTAGAAGGAAAGAAGAGAGGTAGATTAACATTTCATGAACTTGACTCTCATTGGTTTCAGTTCAAGGAGGGAATAACATAATCAGTTAATAAACATAATCAGTATAGATTCTAACATGAGAAGACAGAAAAACCTATTATAATAGAGGGAAAGAAGAGAGGGAGAGGAGCACTGTATGAGAATTACTCTCAATAGGTTTTGATTTAAGGAGGGAATAACACACCTTTTTAAGTATAAAAATCTATCACACCCTAGGCACTAGGAGGGGAAAGGGGAAAGAAAAGGGGTAGTTGTTAGAAGGGAAGGAAGAAGTAGAAAGGGGGAAGGATAGGAAAAGGGAGGGGAGTTGATAGGGAGGGCATACTGAGGGAGCAGCAGTCAAGAGGAAAACTCTTAAGGAGGTAAAGGAAGAAGGGAGAAATAAAAGCATAAATGGGGGAGGGAATAGGATGGAGGGAAAGACACAGATAGTAATCATAACTGTGAATGTGATTGGGATGAACTCCCCCATAAAATGGAGGCAGATGGCAGAATGGATTAAAAACTGTAATCTTACAATATGCTGTCTAGAAGAAACACATTTGAAACGGGGGAATTCACAAAAGGTAAAGGTAAAAGGCTGGAATAGAACACATTATGCTTCAGCTAAAGTAAAAAAAGCAGGGCTAGCAATCCTTATCTCAGATAAAGCAAAAGCAAAAATAGATCTAATTAAAAGAGATAAGGAAGGAAACTATATCTTGCTAAAAGGCTCCACTGACAATGAAGCAATATCATTACTAAATGCATATGCACCAAGTGGTATAGCATCCAAATTCCTAGAGGAGACGTTAAGGGAGTTAGAGGAAGAAATAGGTAGCAAAACTATACTAGTGGGGGACCTCAATCAACTTGATAAATCTAACCTCAAAATAAACAAGAAAAAAGTTAAGGAGGTGAGTAGATTGTTAGAGAAGGTTGATATGATAGACCTCTGGAGAAAATTGAATGGGGATAAGAAGGAATAGACCTTCTTCTCAGCAGTACATGGCACACACAAAAAAATAGACCATGTACTAGGGCATAAAAACCTTACAACCCACTGCAGAAAGACAGAAATACTAAATATATCCTTTTCCGATCATGAATCAATAAAAATTATATGTAATAAAGGGCCATGGAAAGATAAACTAAAAACTAATTGGAAACTAAATAATTTAATCCTAAAGAATGATTGGGTCAAAGAAGAAATCATAGAAACAATCAGTAATTTCATTCAAGAGAATTACAATAATGAGACAACATACCAAAACTTGTGGGATGCAGTGAAAGCAGTTCTTGGGGGAAGTTTTATAACTCTGAATATATACATGAATAAAATAGAGAAAATGGAGATCAATAAATTGGGCATGCAACTGAAAAAGCTAGAAAAAGAACAAATTGTAAATCCCTAATTAAATACTAAATTAGAAATACTAAAAACCAAAAGAGAGATTAATAAAATTGAAATTAAGAAAACTATTGAACTAATAAATAAAACTAAGAGCTGGTTTTATAAAAAAAAAATAAAATAAAATTGATAGACCTTTAGTCAATTTGAAAAAAGAAAAACAAATTACCAGTATCAAAAATTAAAAGGGTGAATTAACCTCCAATGAAGAGGAAATTAAAACAATAATTAGGAATTATTTTGCCCAGTGGTATGCCCATAGATTTGATAATCTTAGTGAAATGGATGCATATTTACAAAAATAGAAATTATCCTGATTAACTGAAGAGGAAGTAGAATACTTAAATAACCCCATCTCAGAGAAAGAAATTGAACAAGCCATCAATGAATTCCCTAGGAAAAAATCTCCAGGGCTAGATGGTTTTACAAGTGAATTCTATCAAACATTTAAAGAACAATTGATTCCAATACTTTATAAACTATTTGGGAAAATTGGAGAAGAAGGAGTTCTACCAAATTCTTTTTATGACACAAATATGGTACTGATACTTAAATCAGGAAGAGCCAAAACAGAGGAAGAAAATTATAGACCAATTTCTCTCATGAATATAGATACAAAAATATTAAATAAAATATTAGCAAAAAGACTATAGCAACTTATCATGAGAATATACTTTGATCAGTTAGGTTTTATTCCAGGAATACAAGGATGGTTCAATATTAGGAAAACTATTAGTATAATTGATCATATCAACAGCAAAACTAGTAGAAACCATATGATTATCTCAATGGATGCAGAAAAAGCCTTTGACAAAATACAACACCCATTCCTATTAAAAACACTAGAAAGTACAGGAATAAATGGAGTCTACCTTAAAATAATAAGTAGCATCCATCTAAAACCATCAGCAAGTATTATATATAATGGGGATAAGCTAGAAGCATTTCCAATAAGATCGGGGGTGAAAAAAGGATGTCCACTATTACCCCTCTTATTCAATTTGGTACTAGAAATGTTAGCTGTAGCAATAAGAGAAGAAAAAGAAATCAAAGGAATCAAATTAGGCAAAGAAGAGACTAAGCTATCACTCTTTGCAGATGATATGATGATATACTTAGAGAATCCTAGAAAATCAAGTAAAAAACTACTTGAGACAATAAATAAATTTAGCATAGTTTCAGGATGTAAAATAAACCCGCATATATCCTCAGCATTCCTATACATTTCTAACGAAGTCCAACAGCAAGAAATAGAAGGAGAGGGGGCAGCTAGGTGATGCAGTGACTAGAGCACCAGCCCTGAAGTCAGGAGGACCTGAGTTCAAATACGGCCTCAGACACTTAACACAAAAACTAGCCATGTGACCTTGGGCAAGTCACTTAACCCCAATTGCCCTCCAAAAAAAAAAAGGCAAAAACCCCCCCAAAACCAAACCAAAAACAAACAAACAAAAAAAGCTGGAAATTATGTCATGCCCTCTTTGGTTCCAACAATTGGTATGTTTTTAGGGGCGGCTAGGTGGTGAAGTGAGTAGAGCGCTGGCCCTGGAGTCAGAAGGACCTGAGTTCAGATACGGCCTCAGACACTTAACACACACAAACAAAAATCTAGCCGTGTGACCTTGGGCAAGTTACTTAACCCCAATTGCCCTCCAAAAAAGAAAGAAAGAGAAATTCCATTTAAAGTTACTGTAGACATTATAAAATATTTGGGAATCTACCTGCCAAAACAAACCCAGGAACTATATGAACACAATTATGAAACACTTTTCACACAAATAAAATCAGATCTAAATAATTGGAAAAACATCAGTTGCTCATGGCTAGGTTGAGCTAGAGCAAGGAATAGTTTACCTCTCAGATTTATGAGAAGGGAGGAATTTATGACCAAAGAAGAAATAGAAAGCATTACAAAATGCAAAATGGATCATTTTGATTACATTAAACTGAAAAGGTTTTGTACAAATAAAGTTAACGTAACCAAGATTAGGAGGGAAGTGGAAAATTGGGAAAGAATTTTTACAACCAGTGCCTCATTTCTTTCTTTCTTTCTTTCTTTCTTTCTTTCTTTCTTTCTTTCTTTCTTTCTTTCTTTCTTTTTTTTTTTTTTTTAAAGCAATTGAGGTTAAGTAACTTGCTCAAGGTTACATGGCTAGTCATTATTTGTGTGTGGGTGCTCATTTTCTGAGGCCGGATTTGATCTCGGGTCATCCCAACTCCGAGACCGGCGCTCATACTCACTGTGCCACCTAGCCGCCCCTTTAGGGCAATTGGGGTTAAGTAACTTGCCCAAGGTTACACGTCTAGGTTTTTTTTGTTTGTGTGGATTAAGTGTCTGAGGCCAGATCTGAACTCAGGTCCTTCTGACTCCAGGGCCAGCGCTCTACTCACTTCACACCTAGCCACCCCTCATTTCTAAAATATACAGAGAATTGGGTCAAATCTATAAAAATACAATTCCCCAATTGATAAATGGTCAAAGGATATGAACAGGTAGTTTTCAGAGAAAGAAATTAAAGATATCTATAAATAGATGAAAAAAGTGCTCTAAATCACTACGGATTAGAGAAATGCAAATCAAAACAACTCTGAGGTACCATACCTTACTGGTCAGATTGGCTAAGATGACAAAACAGGAAAATGATAAATTCTGGAGAGGATGTGGAAAAATTGGAACACTAATGCATTGTTGGTGGAGTTGTGAACTGATTCAACCATTCTGGAGAGCAATTTGGAACTATGCCCAAAGGGTTATTTAAAAAGTGCATACCCTTTGACCCAGCAATACCACTTCTAAGGCTATATCCTAAAGAAATCATACAAGTGGGAGGAAGATCTGTTTTTGCAAAAATATTTTTAGCAGCTCTTTTTGTGGTAGCAAAGAATTGGAAATCAAGGGGATGCCCATCAATTGGGGAATGGCTAAACAAGTTGTGGTATATGAATGTAATGGAGTACTATCATACTATAAGAAATGAGGATGGACTTCAGAAAGACCTGGAGAGACTTATATATTGCTGAATGAGAAGAGCAGAACCAAGAGAACTTTGTACACAGTTACAAACACATCACATATGTGATGACTAACTTTGATAGACTGGGCTCCTCTCAGCAATGCAAGGTTATAAGACAACTCCAAAAGGCTCATGATGGAAAGGATATCCACATAAAGAGAAAAGAATTACGGACTTCGAATGCAGATTGATGCAAACCACTTGTTTTCTCTTTTGTGTTTAGTTTTGTTTCATTCCTTCTTTCTCGTTGTTCACTTCATTGGTTCTAATTCTTCTTTACAACCTGATTAATGCTTAACGTGAAGGTATTTGTAGAGGCTATATCGGATTGCATGCCGGGGCAGGGGGAGGGGAGAAGAGAAGAGGGGAAAAATCTGGAAATCAAGGGACTGTGAAACTAAATGTTGTAAACTAAAAGTTAGATAAACAAATTTAATAAAATAAAATTGAGGGGAAAAAAAAAGAAGGGCTGGCAAGGACAGCTTTCTTTTTCCCCACTCCAGCTACCATGTAGTCATGGTCATGAGCACATGTAATCTAAAGCACATCTTTTACCTAGACAAGCCTAAACCTAGGTTTGGACTGCCCCATTCCTAATTTGTCCTATCCTGATTTTTGGCAAATGACTACCTATCGAGGAATAGATGTGGAGGTGATGTTATGAATTTTCAAGGTCCAGATGTCTTGTGTCCCATCAGGTTGAAGTTGGCTGGTGGCAAGAAGGAAGAACCCTGGGTGACTATTTTAGAACTCTTGGGGGGGAAAACACTTCCAATGAAAAGACTAACTCAAGCCTGGACGGTTTTTATCAGAAAACATGAACTTGGAATTGTTTGGACAGTGCAGAGTTGAGATGAAATGTAAAATATCAAATGAGCAGTCCTAAAAACTGTCTTATGTTCTGGTGAGCTTCAAATATCAGCCTCCTAGAACATTGTTCACAGAAACACCCACAGTGTTCCATGACTGATTTTGACAGACTTAGCCCTTCTCAGAAATGCAAGGACCTAAAACAATTCCAAAGGACTCATGTTGGTAAATGCCATCCACATCCTGAGAAAGGGCTATGGCGTCTGAATGCAGAGTGAAGCAGACCATTTTATTTTTTTGTTGTTTTTTTTTCTTTCTCATGGTCCCTCCCATTCTTTATATTTCTTCTATGCAATGTGACTAATGTGAAAATGTGTTTAATAGGAATGTATGTGTAGAGCCATATCAGATTGCAGGCCATCTTGGGGAGGGAGGGGGAGAAAATTTAAAATTTATGGAAGTGAATGTTGAAAACTAAAAATAAATAAATTAATAATTAAAAAAAAAGTATCAGTTATAAATTACTGAATCCTGTTTTAAGGTCTATCTATCATTGTGAACTGCAAGTCTTTTGTGTCTGTTAGCATCTATTTTGTTTATAGGAGATAAATACCTGAATAATACCTAATTACATTGTATGTTAATATCCTTCTATTTCTTCTTTTAGTTCCTAGACATGGACCACAACCTAACCTTAAACATTCCTCCTTTCCCCAAAGCCTGGAGGTAAAGGATATAATGATATGAAGAGTGTGAAAAAATGAAACCCAGTCCCCTCCTTTAAATTTTTTTCTTAAAATTTCTTTCCTTAATGAACAAAACTCAATTTTATTTCCTTTCCAAAAAAGAAAAGAAAAAGAAAACCCTTGAAATAAATGTGTATTGTCAAGCAAAACAAATTATTACATTTGCAATGTCCAAAAAATATGTCTCATTTTATACCCTGAGTCCATCACCTGTTAGGAGGTAGGGTAATGGTTGATCATTGCATTGATGAGAGTTCTTAATTCTTTCAAAGTTGTTTGTTTCCACATATTGTTATTTATATAAATCATTCACTTGGTTCTGCTCACTTCATTCTATGTCAATTCATTTAGGTCTTCCCAGGTTTCTTCTGAAACCATAATCTTTCATCATTTCTTATGGTATAATAGCATTCTATCACATTCATATGCCATAATTTGTTAAGCCATTCCCCAACTAAAAGGCATCCCTTAGTTTCCAGGGTTTTTTTTTTTTTTGTTTTGTTTTGTTTTGTTTTTTTGCCACACAAAGAGAGCAGCTATAAGTATTTTTATACATATGGGTCTTTTTTCCTATTTTGTTGTTCTCTTTTGAGTATAGACCTAGTTGTGGCATTGCTGGCTCAAAGGGAATGCACAGTTTAGTGACTTTGGGGACATAATTCCAAATTGCTTTGCAGAATTCCTGGATCGGTTCACAGTTCTACTAATAGTACATTGATATGCCAATTCCTGCCTCCCCCTGTACCCAACCTCTACAATATCTGTCATTTTCTTCTTTGTCATCTTTACCAGTGTGATTGGCGTACCTATCTCTTATTAGAAACCAGGCTCCCCGTCCCGGCCCCTCCGCCCCGGAACTGCACCCTGCTGGGTCCAGAGCAGAGCGTTCTCTTTGAGAGACTGGACAGAGTGGATTCCAAGCCTAAGCCACTTGGCCCCAGAAGCAGCTCTAATACAAGATAAGATTTGTATCTCAGAATTTTGTTTCCCACATGGGACGTTCCAGGGAAGAGGGACATTGGCTCACCAAAGAGATAGAAGGAAGCTGAAAAAAAAAACCCTGCACATGATTATCCTTCCAGATTCTGTTTTTCTTTAGGTAATAAATGCAGACTCAAAGAACTTTTGAATTCAACTCAAAGAGCTGTTTTTAGAGTTGAGGAAAATGAGTTTCAGGAAAGGAAAATTACTTTGTCAAGGTACTAAAGCAAGAAACAGAATTTTTAAAATTCTAGGCCAGCATTTTTTTTTCATTTCCTGAGGACTTTGGCTTTCAGGGCACAAATGATTTGACAGCATGGGATGGGGTGGGGTACAGGTTAGCGGGCCAGAAATATACCAGGGGTTGATGGCAGTCAACCTGAGTTGGAAAAACAAAAAAATTTTTTGTTTAAACTGCCAAGTGAAGACATGGCTGCATGCTGTGTGTCTCTTTAGCTCATGCTTTAGCTCATTAGTCCAGTTTTCACTTCTTATGCACAGAAGAGTTGCCCATCTTAATGGAGAATGGAAGGAGAGGCAGAACACACGTCTCAGGGATTCTCTTTCTATAGACCTTGGAAGGATTTCCAGTCTTTACACTGCAAACACCACTGATGTTTTTCCCTGGAGGCAGGAGATCCCATCAGGGAACCCCAAAAGAAGCCGAAAGTGAGTGAGGTTATCCAGCACTTGCCAACAGATGGGCTGCACAAAAGGAGGCAGCAGGCCACAGTTGGCCTTAGGGAATGACGTTTGTCTACCATTGTCCTAAACTTTTCTCTCTTTCTGGTGTCTACTATTCTCAAACTGTTTTCATGATGGCCCAGGGACTCTTGTTCTCTTCAACCTTGCCCTGCTCCCACCCTCCACTCTGTTTCCCTTTCTTCAGTGGTACTCTATATTCCTCAGAGACCTTTCTTCACCCTTCTCCTCTAATCAAAACTGACCTGTGCTGTATTTAATTTCACTAGGAACTATTACTACCTAGCCGATCTGATAAACAAATTCACGTTAAGGCTAGTGTATTGTAATCTCTCAGATAACATATTTGCTTTTTTAAAAGGAGGACTTTCATTGTCTTAAGTCTGGGGAGGGGAAACTTTTCTCCAGAGAGTCAAGTTTTTGGTAACCAAGGACCTGAGGCTGAAGAAGGCTCCAAGTCACTTCCCTTCTTTGGGGCTCAGTTTCCTTATTTGTAAAATTAGAAGGTTGGATTGGATGATCAATAAGATTCCTTCCAGCTCTAATGTATGATTCTGTCATGTAATCTGTAAGAAAAAAAAGAAGCCAACCAGGGGCCCCCAAAATAAATAACCTTATTTAGTTTGTAGTATTGCTATTGTTTTAGAAAAGAAATTGGAAATTTGAGGCTTGAGCTGATTGAGTAGAAAGAGCTACTGGTAACACTGTGATTCATTATAAAGAAGTCTGAATTCAGTATCAGAGAACCTGAGTGTGAAACCTGCCTCTGATGGTTAGAACCTTAGTCTGGCCCTGGGCAGATCATCTTAGCTCCCTGGGCTTCAGTCGGCTCATCTGTAAGAGAGGATTGGACTACATCAGGCATGGGGAACCTGCAGCCTGGAGGCCACAGGTTCCCCACCCCTGAGCTAGATTATATCCAAGGTCCCTTTCAGCTCCAGGTTTATGGTCTTATGAATCCTGCCCTGAGAATCAGGCATCCTGTATTCTAGTCCTGGCTTTGCCCCTAACTTTGTGACCTGGGGCAAAAATGAAGAGGTTGGGCTTCTTGGTCTCTAGGGCCTTTTCTATCTCTAACTGGGATCTATGATTCCATTCATCCATTTTAAAATGAAGAGTAGGGCACATAAAACTGAGTGTAAGGATCAGAATCACATCCTGATCGATGTGATCTCCAAGACTTTGTACGGAGGCATTGGAGGGGCTCTGATCTGCTGGAATCCAGGCATACTGGCAAACTCCTTGCAGAGAGGATATAGAACCACCACTTTATGGTTCTCATTCATTGGGCTGCCTTGCAAACCTCTGGCCAAGATAAGTGGTTAACTGGGACTCAGGAGGAAGGATCCTTGCTGGGAAGAGCTGCCCATCTCTGTGGCTCATACAAACGAGCTAATGGGCTTGTTGTCTCTTTTGGGGGATCCCTTTCTACCTTCTCCTGTTTAGAAGATACACCAGCACACAGAGGAACAGACTTGCTCCTGTGGAGAGGGAAGCCTTCGCTCTCATGTAGTTGCTCCCCACTAGTAACTGGAAATGATTGCCTTACTGCAGAGGTGTGTGGGAGTTGTATCTGCTCCAGGGAAGCCTAAGAGGAGAGTTCATAGAAGTAGACTTTTCTGGGGCACTGATAGGTGTCCTGCTAAATCCTATGGCAGAAGTGGGCAATATATGTGCCTGCTAAGCCCCAGAGAGTAGGCCTTAGATGGTGGCTAGCTGGTGTAGTGGATAGTGATGAAATTGGAAACTCTGGAAGACCTAAGTTCAAATCCAGTCTCAGATACTTAGTCACTATGACCCAGGCTAAGTCACAATCTCTGTTTGCCTCAGTTTCTTTATCTGTAAAAATTGGGATAATAATAGCACCTGCTTTTTTATCTTAGTAATATTTTATTTTTTCCCAGTCACATGTAAAAACAATTTTTAACATTATTTAAAAAAGTTTTTGAGTTGCAAATTCTTTCCCTCCTTTCCCCCTACCCCTTCAGACAGTAAGCAATTTGATATATGTTATACATGTGCAATCATGCAAAACATTTCCATATTACCCATATTGTGAAAGAAAACAGACCAAAAAAGCCCAACCCAACAACTATGAAAAAATAAAGGAAAAACAGTATGCTTTGATCTTCATTTAGACACCACTAGTCCTTTCTGTGGATGTAGATAGCACTTTTCATCATGAATCCTGTGGAATTATCTTGGATCATTGTATTGCTGAGAATAGCTAAGTCATTTAGGGTTGATTACCATACAATATTGCTACAATGTTCTCCTGGTTCTACTCACTTCATTTTGCATCATTTTGTGTAAGTCTTTCCAGGTTTTTCTGAAATCATCTTGCTCATCATTTTTTTGTAGCACAATAGTATCCCATTGCAATTATATATCACAACTTGTTTAGCTGTTCCCCAATTGATGGAAATCCCCTCATTTCTAATTCTTTGCCACTACAAAAAGAGCTGAATAGCACCTACTTCTCAGGATTGTTTTGAGGATCAATTGAGACAATATTTGTAAAAGTGTCTTGCAAACTCTAGAGCTCTATGTTTGGAGCCCAATGAATGAGAACCATAAAGTGGTGGTTCTGAATCCTCTCTGCAAGGAGTTTGCCAGTATGCCTGGATTCCAACAGATCAGAGCCCCTTCGATGCCTCCATACAAAGTCTTAGAGGAAACCATCACACTGATCAGTCATTCACTTGTTTCAGTCATGTCCAACTCTTCATGACTCCAGTTGGGCTTTTCTTGGCAGAGATACTGGAGTGTTTTTGTCATTTCCTTTTCCAGCTCATTTTACAGATGAGGAAACTGAGGCAAACTGACTTGCCCAGGGTTACACAGCTAGTAAGTAACTGAAGCCAGATTTGAACTCAGGAAGATGCGTCTTTCTGACTCCAGGCTTGGCATTCTATCTGCTGAGCCACCTAGCCAGCTGACCCTTAAACTCACGCTCCTCCTGAGGCTTTGAGGTAGCTGTTTTGTTTTGTATTGTTTTTTTGAGACCGGTTCTCCCCTATCTTGCCCAGGTAGAAGGTGTAGTGGCCACTCATGGGCTCAGTCAAGATTTGATATACTCTGTTCCTAACCTGGGGCAGTTTGCTGGTCCTTATGCAGCTTGGTAGGCTCCCTGCATCCAGGGGCTTTTCTTATTTGTACACTAGGTTTGGAATCCACATCCAATTAGCTTATCCCCATTAAAGCTCAGAACTACTGAACTCAAGAGCTGCACCAGCCTCAGATTCCCCAGTAGTAGAGATTAAAGGCATTTACCACCACTTCTGACCCTTTGGTACTTTTTATAACTTCTCCATGAATACTAATCAATGTTAATTGCTTAATTGATATCGAATAGCGACCAGCTAATCAGATTATAATGGGGAGATATTAACTGGGTAAATGGCATTGGGGGAACACACTGGACAGGGGCTTGTGAGCAACAGTATTAGAAAGAAACTCTACAACCTCTCAAAGCTTACCCCTAGAACCCCGAGGAGGTTAGGAGCTCTGGGCACTTGATCTATCAGATTGGGAGAGTGATCTCAGAGCACAGAGGAAGCAAGCACGTGTATGACTACAAAGTCTGGTAAGGTAGTTCATGGACAGCATTTAAGAACCTCAAATTTCTGTGTAGAGGAGAGGGAATGTTGAATTTTCTAGATACACGGAGGGGGAATTTCTAGCCAGAGAAGGGGGATTTCCTGAGCAGTACCAGCCTTGGAGGGTTGCTTTGTGAATTACCCTCAAGTTTAGACATTCTAGAGTAAGAAGGGGATTTCCATCATCAGTCTGATCCTTGAAGAAGAAGAAATTCAGGCACATAGTTCCTGAATAATACCCTACTTGAGGAGAAGAACTAGCAAGTTATTGAAAAGAGGATTGCCTGTTCAGCAGTCCTAAACTAGGTTTGCCTTTTTTGGGGATGAGTAGGAGGAATCCAAACCATAGAGGGGCACTACAAGTCTAGGAGAGACTGACTACCACCTTATGAGAGGGCTAGGGATTAACTAAAATGTTCATTCCCTTCCAAAGAGAGTGACAGGTTATTTAAGTACTTCGTGATCTGTGGTCTCCTGGGATTCCTTTGCATCTTGTATGAATTTTGTTACATAAAATAAAAGCTGTATGACTGGTAGACTTTGTCACCTTGAGTCTCTGGGTGGAAACTGGGACCCAGTTACCCACATTGGGAAAAACCCAAATATAAGCTGTGTTTAGAACTTTTCCTGGAATAACTCAGAGACGGGGCAGTGAGCCAATGGATAAAAATGACCACCTTGGGTTCATTCATGGGAGCCACCCAGAATCTGGAGAGGTGGGGAGAGGGGGAGCTTGAGCAATGTTATACAATAAACATGACAAATACTTTGAACTTGGGCTTTATATACTAAATCCAGTTAAAGGACATTAGAAAAGCAGAGAGAAATCATTTAGAGTGGGGAGAGAAAGAAGAAGAACAGATTGACAATTGAAAACACAATCCTGATCATGTAAAAACCTCAGTGTTTGTCAGGTCCAAAGAAACAACTCAGTCACTAATCCTATGCGTTGCTCTTGTTCCGACCTATGATTTCATGAGTGTAGGTGCCTTCCTCTGTGGAAACTCCCTTTGGCTATGCAGATAGCAACTTTTCTTTTACTCACAGAGGCACTAAAAGGCTAAAGGTCTTGCTCATAGTCACACAGCCTGTATGTGTTGAAGGCCAAGACTTGAATCCAGTCTTCCAGACTGCAAGCTTCCTGGTTATTTATGCTATCATGCTGCCTTTGTCACAAATCATACTCTTAAAAAATTACAACCCTCTACAATCTGAGAGAGAGAAAGAGAGAGAAAGAGCCAGGCCAGAACTGTTTATAAAATATTAAGTCCTGACTCTCCCACTTGTGACCTCCCTCTGGAGGTTCAGTTTTCTTACCTGTAAAATGGAAGAGTTGGGCCTGATGACCTTGTAGATCCTTTTCAATGCTAAATCTATGATTCTGTATTTTAATTCCTACAGAAAATGTGAAAGGAGTCTTTAAATCTTTTTTTTTTTTTTTTGCATTTTTTAGTGGAGAAAACCCCTCTGGGAAGGAAGACATGATAACTTTCTGGGCTTTGACTTTCTCTTTTATAAAATGGGCAAGATGGACCACTCAGATCTCTTAATGTGCTAAATTTATGGTCGCATCTTTAGGGGACATGGTTGCTTTCACAGCATAATGTCGCCATCTGGTGTCCATTTAAGATTTTACCATTTTATAGCTAAATGAGCTTTATTAAGCTTAAGTGTCAAGCACTATGGTGGGTATAAGAGATTGCAAGACATGAACTAAACAGTCCTTACATTTTATGGGAAGGGGGCAAGAAAATGGGCATTTATTAAGTACCTACTATATGACAGGCACTCTGCTGAGCACTTTACAAATATCTCATTGGGGAGATAATATATGTAAAGACAACATATGAAACAAGTACATATAAAAGAAATAGAAGATAATTTTGCTGAGGAGGTGAGAGCAGCTGGGTAAATAAGGAAAAAGTTGAGCTGAGCTTTGGAGGGAGCTAGGGATTCTAGAAGGCAAAAGTATAGCCGGGGCATCCAGGCATGGAGGCAGGACACAAAGTGTAGGGTGTCAGAATAGCAAAAATGCTTGTTTGGCTGGGCTGAGGAGTTCATCAAGAGCAGTAATGTGTAAGTCTGGAAAGGCAAGTTGGAACTGATCCAAGAGGTAAAAGGGAGCTATTGTAACTTATGGAGCAGGGGACTGACCTATTCAGACCTGTGCTTTAGGAATATCACTTAGAGCTTGTCCAAAAGCCAGACAAAATTGAGCTCAGGGCCAGAAATTCCCCATGTTGTCATTGTTCAGGCATGTTGAACTATTCAAGACCTTATTTGAGGTTTTCTTGGTAAGAAATACTAGAGTGGTTTGCTATTTCCTTCTCTAGCTCATTTTAGAGATGAGGAAACTGAGGCAAGCAGGGCTAAATGACTTGCCCAGGGTCACACAGCTAGTAAGTGTCTGAGGGCAGATTTGAACTTAGGGGAGGCATCTTACCTGACTCCAGGCCCTGCATTCTATCCACTACACCACCCAGCTAACCATGTTCCCCATGTTATTGGATGCCAAAGGAGTGCTGCTAACTAAAGAACTTGATGGCATTCCACATTCAGGGAGGGCTGGCACAGCTATAAAAATCTGTTTTCCATGAAGGGTCCCATTGCTGTGCTTTCAACTTTGAACAGGGAAACCATCCAAATCTGGGCCTCAATTTCCTCATCTTTAAATTTGGGCAGTTGGATTATATCATCTCTGAAGTCCCTTGTCAGTTCTCTCTACCCTTTGATCTTGTGTGGGTTCTGAAAGGGGAACCTTTGCTGGGGGAGGGTAGAGTGGTTATCATTTCGTGCAGTTCACTTGCAAAGTTCACAAACACAGCCACTTGTCCTCTGCCACTCCTTGTCTCCTCTCTCTATCCCTAGGTCCTTTTGTAATCAGAGACTGGAGTCACAGCCAGTGAGACATTATGGGTGGCCATGGTGAAACTGAACTCAAAGGAAAGCTGGGAAGTTACCAAAACCAGGACAACAACATAAACAATCACTCTAGCAATTTAAAGGGAAAGGGGAAAAACGTGTTTTCTAAGGACCTGCAGAAATGAAACTAAATGCTGTATAATTCAAATGATCACATTTGGTCCTGAAGAAGAGAGGAGAAAATTCTCCTTTCTCTGTTCTTTGTAGAGGTAGGGGACTATGGGTGTGGAATATTGCATAAAACCATCAGCTTTGGTTTATGAGTTGGCTTGTGTTGTTGAACTCCTTTTCCCCTCTCTTTTTTTTTCTAGATTCTTGACTCTCTTGGAAGGAGTAGGAAGAAAAGAGGATGCATTTGGAAGTGAAGGTGTAAAAACAGAAGATAACAATAAAACATCTTTAAAAGAAACAACTCAAAGATTTTTTTTCAACTAGTCATTGTTTCTTTACGCTTGTGATTTGTAGGTGGTAAGGTACAAGTTCTAGGTGTGAATATGGGATTTTTCAGTTTTGCTTTTCACAGGATGCTGCTCACAGACATATCATTGCATAATATTTGCTAGGCAAAGACCTCAGCAAAGCCTCTGGATTTCTGGGTCCTTCCCCCCGCCTAAGACTACCTCTCTTCTACAACATGTCCATCTAATGACACTACAATGCTGAAATATGACTTTCCCTTGCAGCCTGAACCAATGGCATTTTTATATCAGTTCTGAAGAAGGAAACAAACAAACCAACCCAGGAATCAACACATATTCTTCTCCACATACATCATCTCTGGACCTGATAAATATGCCTCACCAGCTATAGGGTTGGACGGGCTTGCAAATGACTTCCCAAAAGTCAAGGATCCTGTGAGAGCTTTCACAAAGAAGGGAACAGTGGCTAAGGAGGAGAGTTCATCTAAGATTCCCACTCCTCCAGAAATACAACCAAATTCCACTAGAGGCCAGCACAGTATGGCACACGGAAACATCAAGCTCAAAACCCTGCTTAGCTAGTCAAGGTTGTATTCCATTTGAATGGGGACCAGAAAGGAACTCTTGTCCCTGTTGCCTTCTATATAATATAAAAATAAGATGCCCTAGGCCTTAGCACAGACACTGGCCAAACTATGATTATTCTGATATGTAGCTCAGGGTGGCATAGTTCTAGATCTGGAGTCATGGAACCTCGGTTCTGGAGGAAGTTGAGTGCCAACCAGCTGTGATCTTGAATATCTTTCTGGGCCAGCTTATTCCTAAGTAGGAAGTAGTGGACTAAATGTCTCAAAGTTCCCTTCCAGCCTTAAATATCTCATGAAGTCCCCCTTGAGTAACTATAATATTTGTTGTTCAGTTATGGATGAGTCTATGGCCCAATTTGTTGGGGTTTTTTTTGGCAAAGATACTGGAGTGGTTTGCCATTCCCTTCTCCAGCTCATTTTACAGATGAGGAAACTGAGGCAAGCAGGGTTAAGTGACCTGCCCAGAGTCACACAGCTAGTAAATGCATGAGGCTGGATTTGAACTCAGGTCTTCCTTATTCCAGACTTGGTGTTCTATCCACTGCACCATCTAGCTGCCCCATGTCTAATACATACACGTGTATGTATAGGATTTACATATACATATAAATATATGCCCATATGCATACAGGATTTTATACGTGTGTATTGATCTTGATATAGGCATAGATAGATATGGTTACAGATATAGACATATAATGCAATAAGGGTTTAAAATTTTACTGGCATCCTTTCAAGGCTGAGAGGGGACGTCTGTCTTTCTGACATAAAATTCCAGGATACTAGTCAGTTCTCAAGAACTATCACGTTGATAATAAAATTTTTATTGATCCCTTTGGTTTTGACACAATCAACTCTCCCCTCAAAACCCATCAAAATCACCCCTCCACAAAGGACATTCCTCTATGGCAGTTCTACAGAGCCATCACCAGTGATTTTTGTGCCTAGGGAAGGCCTCCAACAGGCGAAAGAACTGAACCTTGAAGGAAGCCAGGCAGAGCTAAGGAGGGAGTTGATTCTAGACATGAGGCACAGCCTGGGCAAAATCACAGAGGAAGGAAATGGAGGACTGAAGTTGGGGGAAATGAGTCTGCTAGTTTGGCTGGAATATAGATTGTGTAAAGGGAAGTTAATGTGAAATAAGCCTAGAAAGAAAGGCTGGAGCCAGAATGTAAAGAGCTTTCAAAGTGGGGCAGCTAGGTGGTGCAATGAATAGAACACTGGCCTTGTAGTCGGGAGGACCTGAGTTCAAATCTGACCTTAGACACTTGACACACTTACTAGCCATGTGACCTTGGGCAAGTCACTTAACCCTAATTGCCCAAACTTCCCCCTCAAAAAAAAAAAAAGAGCTTTCAAAGCTGGGCTAATGAGAGAGCTTGGATTATTTATCTCAAAGGCAACGAGAAGTTATGAGGGGGAACTTCATAATTCTAGTATCCCAAATAGGGAAAAAATGGCCACAATATTTGCCCTTTTCTTGGTTATGTTAACTTTGATTATATTAACTTGGTTGTATTGCCTTCCTCCATGATTCATTTGCCTTTGCCTTCTGCCTCTGCAGCACCCTTATCCCATTGGTAAGCTCTTCTCTTAAGAGAAAAAGATGCTATCCACTCTCCAATCCTTTTTTTTTTTTTAGGATTTTCTCATGTGGTTATCCCCCTCCTCATTTCACTAACCCTTCTGGATTCCTTCAGCTCTTCTGTCTTTCTGGTATGATAGTAATAAAAATGCAGAGGATTTTGCAATTATAGGTGCATTGCATTGGGGTTTGGTGAAATTCAATTCAATTTGCATTTGTTAATCACCTAATATGTATATAAATGTAATAGGATTGGGGGAATACAAAGACAAAAATGAAAGGGGCTTTTTCTTTAAGGGGCTTTACATACATGCATATATATTTAAGGGTTCATATTATTTCATATAAACAAACACAAAATATAAATAGCAAACACAAAGTAATTTCTTGGGTGTGAACTAGAGCTCTAAAAAATGAAAGAAGTGGGAAAAACTTCATGTAAGAGTTGAACTTTGAAAGTAGCTAAGGATTCTAGGGACAGAGGTGAGGAGGGTATTGGATACAGCCTTTGCAAAAGCATGGAAGTGGGAGATGAAAGGTTAAGTTCAGGAGATAGTAAGTAAATCAGGCTAGCTAAAACCTAGTGTGCCTGCAAAAGAATAATGTGAAATGTCTGAAAAAGCAGATTGAAACCAGAATGGAAAAGGCTTTAAATGCCAAGCAAAGCATTTGTACATTACTCTAGAGACAATAAAGCTTTGTGAGCAGCAGAACGATATAGTCAAAAGTATACTTTTGGAGGGCCATTTTGGCAGCTGTATGGAGGATGGATTGGAGAGAGGAGAGACTGGAAATTGGAGGCTTACAAGGGAATTTGGCTGTGATGTGGAAAGCAGAAGGATCTCTTTTTGAGCAATGTTCATGTTAGTAAAAAAAATTTTTTTTAAAGAGCAATATTGATAGATACACATTTTTGATCACTATATGGGCCACCCCTTCAATTTTTCCTTTAGATGAAGACACATATTTTTAAAAAACAAGATTTTTTATGCTATTTGCCAGGTACTGTGCTAAGTGTTTTACAAATACTATCTCCTGGGCAGCTAGGTGGTAAAGTGTATAGAGCACTGGTCCTGGAGTCAGGAGGACACAAATTCAAATCTGGCCTCAGATACATATTAGCTATGTGACCCTGGACAAGTCACTTAATCCCAATTGACTTCAAAAAGAAACCTGCCCCCAAACCAAATGTTATCTCATCTGATCTCCACATAACCCTGGGAGGTAGATGCTAGCAGACCCATTTAAAATTAAGGAAACAAGCAAACAGAGGTGAAGAGACTTATCACTTTATTTCATAATGTAGACTATTTTTTATTCCATTTGCAAAGTTTTAAGCCATTAGAAAATGGACCATTTTAGATATTACGGTTTTTGAAAACATGTTTAAGTGACCCATTAGTTAATAAAGCATACTGTTAAATTAAATTTAATCCCCTTCTTATTTATGAAGGATTTACCACATGCAAGGTACTGTATTCCAGGGATACAAACATACAAACAAACATAAAAAATGACACAGCGCATGCCCTCAAGGCACTTATACTCTAATGGGAGAGAGAAAGGAGGGTATGACATGCGTACAAGTAAGTGCAATACTCAATAGGAGATGATAATGTCAAAGGAGGAACAAGCAAAATGCTGTAAGAAATCGGAGGAATCACAAAATCTGTGATTTGGAAGGGACCTCAGAGACAATCTGGTCCAATCCATACATGAAAGGCATCCCCACTATGGCACACCTCCCAAGTGGTCACCTGGCATCTGCAACAACCTCCAGGAGGATGGACCCGCTATCTCTCTCTTTTTTAAGTTTTTTTTTTCCAATTTTATGATTTCATTCATTCAACAAATATTTATTAAATTCCTACTACATGGAAAGATTATAATTTTGTACAAAGATGAATTTTTACTATGTAGTTTCCATCATGGTATCTGATATTTAGAAGAGATCTCCAAAATCATCCAATATAAATTATGAATCCCAGTTACACAATAAGCAACAAGTCCTCAATCCAACCTTTGCCTCCATCCCTCCGGTAACTAGAAACTCCTTAATACCTATGATAGGCCTTTCTATTTCTGCAAAACAAAATCATTGGAAACTTTTCCTATATGCTGAACTGAAATCTGTCTCCTTATTTCTTCCACCCCATGCTATTAGTTCTTCCTTCTAAGTCTAAATAAAACAAGTCTATTCCATCTTTCACATGATAACCCTTAAAATATTTGAAGACTGTTGTCATATCTCTTCACATGCCCCTATGGACCCACCATCTCTTGAGGCAACCTGTTTCAATTTCAGGCAGCTCTAATTATTGGGAAAGTTTCTCTGATATCAAACCTAAGTTGACTTCCTTGTAGCATCCAGCTATGTATGACTCCTTTTTCTGCTGTTGGATACCAGATAACAAAGCTAATTCCTCCCCTACATGATAGCCTTTTAGATTTTTGTAGACATCCATCAAGTACTTCCCTGAGTCTTCTCTTTTCAGACTACAAACATCTCATGTTCTTGAAACTGATCTTTATATGATATGAACTCAAGGCCTTTGGCCATCTTGGTTGACATCCTCTGGGCACTGTCCAGCGTCTCAATGTCTTTCTTAAACTGAGGTGCCCAGTATCAAGAATAATATTCCAGATAAAGGTTGACCAGTGTAGAATTCAATGAGACTATCACTTCCTCCTTTCAAAGAACTACAACTTTTTAAAGGCAGCCAAAGATTGGATTAGACGTTTTTGAATGCCATGTTACATGATTGATTCATATTGAGCTGGCAGTCCACTAAAATCCCCAGATCTTTTTCAGAATGATTGTTATCTAACCATGTTTAACCATCCTATATTTGTAAAGGTGATTTTTAAAAATTCAAGTATAAGTCTTTATAAGTCTTTATAATTACCCCAGCCTTTCATCATCTTTGTGGATCTTAACTCTGTCATTCAGTGTGTTAGTTGTTCCTCCCAGAGTTGTGCCACCTGCAAATTTAATGAGTGTGCCATATATGTCTCTATCTAAGCCATTGAAAAACAGGTTAAATGGCATAGGACCCAGAAGAGGTCTTTGGGGCATCCAAGTGGAGACCTCCTGCCATGTTAATATGGACCCATTAACAACAACTCAAGTCTAGCCATTCAACTGGTTCTACCTCCATCTAATTAGGATCATAATGCAAATCAATCTTCTTCACAAGAACTGTATGACATACTTTATCAAAACCTACACAGAACTTTAGGTAAACTATAGCTATGACATTCCCCTCATCTACCATCTCAGTAACCTAGGCAAAAAAGGAAATGGTTAGTCTGGCATGACCTCTTCTTGATAAAGCCTTGCTGGCTCTTTGTAATTTTCTTGGAAAATGAAGTCAAGCTCATTGGCTCCTAGTTTGCAGACTCAAGAGCTCAACTTTGATTCTTGAAAAATTCTAGAATAAGTCATTAAAGAGACGGCTAATGAGCATTTTAAAAAGGAGAGCCTTTTTTACAACGTGCCAGCATGGGCTTCATTTATTTTTCTTGACAGATTTACAAAACTGATAGGAGTGAATGACAATTTGCCATTGGGGTTGGGGTTAGTCACTTGGCTTGCTCTTATTGCTCAAGTTAACAAGAATGTGTGGAATGCTGGGCATTTTTCTACGGTATTTCTGTCCAGATATAGACCTATTCTCAGAGTCATAGAATTTTAAAGCTAAAAGGGACCCTGGAGACCATTTAGGCCAACTCCAATGTTTCAAGCATGAGGAAACTAAGATTCAGAGAGGGCAACTTCCTCAAGGTCACACGGAGACTTCCTGGATTGGAGAACTGCTGAGTTGGAAGGCCCTTTCAGAGGTTGTCCAGTTCAATCCCACCCCCAGATCATGACTGCTGAGTTTGACATGTGGCTATCTAGGTTCTGCTTGAAGACCTCCTAAGGTATGAAGGTCTCAGTGTCCTTGGTGGTGAATTCTTCCCTTCTGCAAGAGCAAAAAGAAGACATCCATCAATCAATCATCCCGTTTGTTGAGTCTAGTGTGAGTCTAGCACTCTTGTAAAGTGCTGTGGGGTATAACAGAAATAGGCCAAAAAAAGGAAAGAAAATAAACCCCAATGTCTTTGAACAAGGATCTTACAATCTTGCTGAAATTACAACACACACACATGCACACACATATGCACACAATTAATGAACGAGACAGTAATAGATTTATCAGCATTTTCCACTGAGATAATAAAGGGGTGAATTGTGCCATACAGACAATCAGAGGAGATTGTACAATAGGGCTAATTATGATGTACAGACAAGTGCAAAAAGATCTAGAGGAGAGAGAGACAGAGAGAGACAAAGACAGAGACAGAGACAGAGAGAGAGACAGAGACAGAGAGAGAGAAGGAGAGACAGAGACAGAGAGAGAGACAGAGAGAGACAGAGAGAGAGATAGAGAAAGAGAGGGGGAGAGAGGAGGAGAGAGAGGGGGAGAGAGAGACAGAGAGAGAGAGACAGAGAGACAGAGACAGAGAGACAGAGACAGAGACAGAGAGAGAGACAGAGACAGAGAGACAGAGACAGAGACAGAGAGAGAGACAGAGACAGAGAGACAGAGACACAGACAGAGAGAGACAGAGACAGAGGGAGACAGAGAGAGAGACAGAGAGAGACAGAGAGAGAGAGAGAGACAGAGACAGAGACAGAGAGAGAGAGATCATTATGGGATGGAGTCATCAGGGAAAACTTCCAAGAGGAACCTTCTTTGTGCCTAGCACTGTATTGGGCACCTTGAGGGATACAGAACAGTGTAAGAAAGTTGTCTCTTCCTTTAGACAACTATCTGGTTAGATATATGAAGCACACACATGAAAACACATGACCTTAGTGAGTCACTTCCTTTATCTGAGTCTCAGTTTCCACATCTGTAAAATGAGGGGGTTGGGCTACAATCAGGGGTGGGGTACCTTCGACCTTGAGGTCACATGTGGCCCTCTAGATCCTCAAGTGCAGCCCTTTGACTGAATCCAAACTTCACAGAACAAATCCCCTCAATAAAAGAATTTGTTCTGTAAAACTTGGACTCAGCCAAATGGCCAAACCCAAGGACATAGAAGGCCACATGTGGCCTTGAGGCAGAAGGTTTCCCACCTCTGGACTAGATGATTGCTAAGATGATTGCTAACCCTCCAAGTTGTGGTATATTATTATACAAAAGTTCTGAGGACTGAACATAACAAAAACTATAGGAACTTAACAGAGGAGTAGATATCAGTTGGCTGAAGAAGAGAAGACTGAAAAAAGGCTGATCGCTGTTTTCAAGCATTTGAAGGACTGTCACATGGAATATGGTTTGGACTTGCTCTGCTTGGTCCCAGAGAACAGAAGAACAGAATTAGGAACAATGTAGGGAGTAGAAGGGGTGGTAGATGGGTGGGGGGAGGGGCAGTGAAGGCAGAAAGAGAAAGTTATAAAGAAATAAAAACTGACTTAAAGCCAAGAAAAATTTCCAAACAATTAAGGCTGCCTAAAAGTGGAATGAACAATGGCCTTTCAATTTCTTCCTCTAAAATTAGGGAATCAGAGGAGATGATCTCTAATGTCCCTTCCCACTCAACAACTATGCTCTTGGGATCCTACAGAAAGGGCTGGGAGTATCTTGGGCAGAAAGCAGAAAGGAAGTGGTAAGTGCTATTAGCCTTTTTAGGAGCTTGGCTAGGAAGGACAAGTCTCAGGGCCAAGATACTTTCTAAAAAGGCAGTGTGGTATCCTGTATCTTCATTGAAATTAGGCTTAGAATGCCTAGATTTGAGTCTTAGTTTTGATACTTTCCAATTTGTGGGCAAATCCTGTAACCTCTCTGCTCTTTAATTTCTTCATCTGCAAAATGGAGTAAAACTATTTTCTCCACCTGCCTCACAGAATCACTGTGAGACAAATACCATAGAAAAGTGCATTATTAGTCATGATGCATCCAGAAAGGAGTAGAGAGAGGAAAGGCATTATCTCCATAATGTTCCAAGTCTCTCCTCCCAGAAAGAACATGGAATGCAGAGAAAGCTGAAATGAATGACTAGAAAACACCCCCAAGGACATTGCTGTCTTGTTACAGGTTTTCAGTGTGTACTAAATTTTGCATATTCATTCGTCCCCCTCATCTGCCCACCCCAGCTCAGAGGTGTTTCCTGGGGGAACAGCTACCTTTTTTCTAGTTGGGCTAGGTGCATCTTTGACCATGGTTAATAGCTATGGCTATTATTAATTGGGCTACCTGCATATTTGATTATGGATGGATGAATGAATGAATGAATAAGTATAAGTGCTTACTATGTGTCAAACACTATGCTAAGCAGTGAGAATTCAAATACAAAGGCAAGACATTCTCTGCTCCCAAGGAATATACATTCTAATACTATAGGAGAATGGTGGCTAGAGAGGGGCATTTTGGTTTAGAGGAATAATAACTGGAACCAAAGGGGAATTGATCAACCTGCCTTTTCCAGTTGCAATGGAAAAATTGGTTTGATTATAGTTCCCAAAGCAAGACTGGAAAGTGGGGATGGGGGTGGATGTGGTAGTACACATTGCCCATGAGCAGCTAGCATCGGAATTGTAATAGGGTTGGTGTCATAATCATTGTGTATGTTATTTTTCTGGTTCTGCTTAACTTTACTTTGAATCGGTTCATGTAAATCTTTCCAACCTTCTTGATATTCATCATATTTGTCATTTCTTATACCAGTCGTCCTGATCCATATCTTGCCACTGGGTCCAAATGGCTTTGGAAGGGAAGGCTGGTGACTTCGAACAGCCCTCCCTCACTTAAATCCAATTCACTTGCAGGTCATGGCATCACCGTCCTGATGTCATGGTTCACTTCAAAAATGAAGGATAAACAATAACATCTCTTATAGCACAGTAATAGTTTAACACATATGTGTACCACAATCTGTTTAGCCATTCCCCAAAAAGTGAACATCTACTTTGTCTCTTAATTCTTTGGCGTCACAAAAAAATATTGCTATAAATATTATGGTATATATAGGGCCTTTTTTTTTTTTTTTGTTAGTGACTTCCCTATGGGATATGCCTGCCAGTAGAATCTCAGAGTCAAAGACTTGAGGGAATTGAGGGTGTTAGGACAGCAAGTGATTAATTGTGGGAATTACATGAACCTCACTGATTCCATCTTGTGACTCAATTCTGGAGGTAGCTCAGTTCCTTTTCTATTAAATTATGGGTCTAGTCCAATTTTTGTCTTGCAAAAAAAACTATATTCAATTGTGGGAATTGTCAGAAAACCTTATTGTACTGTCTGAATCTAGTCCTGCCTGGCTGGGAAGCTAGACCACCTCTACCTTCTGCTTAGAGACCTTAACCAAGGACCTAGGCTATATTGACCTGAAGCTCAGTCAGATTGAAAAATTCCAAGCAACCCATATGTTTTATCTGAAAACTGACCCTGTACTGATCAGTTTCTGTCCCCGTGTTCCTTTGATTATTTACAGACACTTGGGGTGAGTGGGACTCCTCCTTTTCTGAATTCAGGAAATTGCACCTGTTTGCTCTTCCCCTTCCAACTTGGAAAGTCCCTAATCTTTCCTCTAATTAGAAATCAGATTGCATAATGTTGTACTATTTCCTTTTAATTAGTTAGCCTTATTTGATTAATTGTTTCTCATATATAAAAGTCTATCTCCTCCTGCATTCAGAGGACCTAGTTTGAGGAACTCTGGTCCCAAATTGAAGCACTGCTTAATAAAAAAAAAAAATTTGGAAGAGCAAACCTTTGCTTCCTCAGTCATTTCATTTTTCATTCACCACACTCTAGACATTTTAGTAGCTCTTTTTGCACAATTCCAAATTGCGTTCCAGAGTGGTTGGACAAATTCACAGCCTTACCAACGATATATTAGTGTGCTTGTCTTTTCATAAACCCTCTCACATTGACTTTGACAGTTTTTAGTCATTTTTGCTAATTTGCTGGGTATCTTCAGATTCGCTTGGATTTGTATTTCTCTCACTATAACTGACTGGGAACATTCTTTCAATGATTGTTAATTATTTGCAATTCTTATTTTGAGAACTATTTTTTTTCATATCTTTTGACCCTTTCTTTACTGGGGAATGGCTTTTTTTTTGGTCTTAGGTCCTCAGTTGGTTGTTTATACATCTTAGATATTAAACCTTTATCAGAGATATTAGATACAAAGTTTTTTTTTTCCTGATCAACCTCAACTCCATCCTTTTACAAATTGATATCTTTGATTTTACTTCACACATATTTCTTCTCTATCTCTTCACCTGTCCTTCCCAGAGAGTCATCCCTTATAACAAAGAACTAGGAAGGAAGGAAGAAGGGAAGGAAGGAAGAGGGAAAGGAAGGAAGGGAAGGAAGGAAGACAAATAGGAAGGAAGGAAGAGTGGAAGGAAAGAAGGAAGGAGAGAAGAAGGGAAGGAAAGAAGGAAGGAAAAAGAAGAAGGAGGGAAGGAAGAAGGGAAGTGCTAACAGAAGGAAATGCTAACAGTTTGGTTTCCACAAATTCTATAGGAACAATAGGAATTGCAAAGACAAATGTTACACAGGACATACAGGAAAGAGTAAATCAGGGTGAAGGGAGGAAGGGTAAAGCATCCCTATCCAGTCATATAGCTGGAAGAAATCTATAAGCTCCTCTTGAAGGGGTCTCGGCTGAACTGGCCCAAACTGGTTACGGTCAAGGGATGGTCACTGACTTTTTATTAGCACACATGCTTAACTAACCTCATTCATATTAACTTACACACACCCCGTGGGAGGAGACTGTCACCATTTTCAAACGTGCATCACATGATGAGGGAGGAGGGACATGTGAAGGAATAACATGAAAAGGGCAGTCCAGGAAGAGGGATGTCTTGTCCAGTCCGATGGATATGAGGGGTGGGATAAGGTGGGGTTAAAGCCAAATAATCCTATATAACTGCTTGTTCTGCTTCTGTATAGGTGTGTGTGTTTTGTCCTATGAGAAACACGCACACCGGCTTCTCTAGAGAATCGACAATAAAACTATCTTTTCTTGCACTCCACAAACTGATTCCGTGGTTACCCAGTTAACTCTTGTTTGGGAAATTCAATGAGCCTTCTCAGGTTGAATTCCATATTGAGTTCAGTCCGAGGTCTTTATAACAGAATGAAGGAAGAGAAATAGGAAAGAAGAAAGGAAGGAAAGAAGGAAGGAAGGAAGGAAGGAAGGAAGGAAGGAAGGAAGGAAGGAAGGAAGGAAGGAAGGAAGGGAGGAAGGAAGGAACGGAGGGAGGGAGGGAAGGAGGAAGGATAAATGTTAGTTTTATACTCAGGTTCAGAAATCTAGTGTTTGGAGGGCTAACCTATCTGCTAATAATGGGGTATAGACTCTGGGAGCCTTCTTGAACTCTCCTTGAATCTTCCCACTTGATCTGGTGTTTGTCTGAGGCCACAAGCCTTCCATTATCACCAAGTCCAAATCTCTGTTACCCTTAACCTAGCCTAGTACTCTATCTGTTATCTCCTTCAGTTATTTCCCACCCTTAATCCCATTCTCTTGGTTCCTTGTATCTGACCTTTAATCATTTACTGGCCACTGCCATCAAGACCCTCTCTAAATCTCTCCTCCAGTTACCCCAGACTACTTGGCTATCCCTAGATCCCTCTCTCAGTCTTTCTGTATGTAAGATCCATAAAGGTGCTCAGATTCAATCTGACCCTCAACACAAGGGTTCAGATTCATTCTGGCCTTGTCAATACAAGTGTCACAAATACTAAGATTCCTTAAGAATCTAGCTAATGCTGAGATTTCTTAAGAGTCTGGCTGTTTTTCTTTGGCTAAAAGAAGGCTTGGGTGGAATTCATTTGGGCAAGAGCCAGTATGTCACTATTTTGGGGTCCCTAGTACCCCTAAACCTCAACACTATAAATCTAAACCACTTAGGTGAAAAGAGGAGTTTGGGAAACAGATCAAAAACTTGGCACAGAGGTATGTAGCAGCCATGGGGACTTCAATTACACGGATATTTACTAGAGATCTCTGCAAAAAGGAAATTAACTAACAACTTTTTGATTTCTCTTAGTGATAATTTCATCCTTCAAAAGGTGGAAGAATAAACAAGGGGAAATATTATTCTGGATCTGATTCTTACTAACAGGTAAGAACTTGTTTCTGGGTTGGAAATGATGGGAACCTTGGGAGGAGGTGAATACTCCACCTTGGAATTTGTGAAAGAGAAGGGGAAATTCAGGCATAGTCTACATTTTGGGAAAGCAGATTTCAAAAGGTTCAGAGGAAAGATAGGATTCTGATGGATCCCATGGAGTAAAGTGCTTCAGGGGAAGTCAGCCTAAGAGGGATGGGAGATGCTTTAAAAGGAAAATCTGAAGACCCAAAGAGAAGCCATTCCAATGAGGAGAAAAAATGGCATTCATCTGAAGAAAGCAATGTGGAAGTTCAAGGAACATTCCAAACAACTTAGATTTTAAAAAACAGATGGAAGTAAGTCTAGATAAAAGAGAACAAATGGACCTGGCACCATCCTGTAAAGAATAGTGTTGGGAACACTAAAACTCAGAATGAGGAGGAATGCTAAGAAAAACAAAGAGGTTTTTTTGGTTTTGTTTTTTGTTCTTTAAAGCCACATTGAGAGAAACAGAAGAGCAAAAAGGGAGAGAATCTCTGCTTGAATTCTATGGGAAGATCATAAATGACAATAGAGAGAAGGCCGAGTTGCTCAATTCTCATTGTATCTTCTCTGTAAAGGAGAATAACTTTTACACTGGAAATGATGGAACCAAAAGGATTAACAGGAAAGTGATATGCAAGATAAATGTTGTTCTTCCAAAGTCACGAAAGCCCAGTGATAAGACAAAAGTCAAGATGACTGGTGATGGCCTTGGATACAGTGAATGACCTTGGCATCTTCAAAAATCTATCCAAGCTCTAAGCTTTCATAGTGCCTGCTTTAACCACTTTCATGGCCACTGGAACAAATTATTCTCATCTGTCCGTTCCACCAGGGGAAATCTTCACATGCTTGAGACATCCCCCTAACTCAATGGATTTGATATTAGCTACCCTCAACCTGCCGAGATGATTTTACTGGTTGGGTGAGAGATGGATACAAAACATGGATGAGCAGCCCTGAAAAGGGCTTAGCAAGCCCTCTCACTGCAGGTCACATAGTTAGTAAGGGTCCAGAGCACTGTTCCTCGTGCTCCTTTTTGTGGACAGGATTACTAAACCAGGAGATGAGGGGAATATGGTAAATATAGTTTATCTATGTTTTAGCAAAGCTCTTGATAAAAATATACTATTCTGCGAAAAAGATGGAGATGTCTAGATTGGATGAAAATGCAACCACATGAATTCAGAACTGGTTAAACAGATGGACTCATAGGGCCACAGATTTAGTGTCAGAAAGTCCATAGAGGCCACTGAATCCAACTTCCTCCTTTTATATAGTTGAGGAAATTGTAGCACAGAAAGATCAAGTGACTACAGGGTCATACAGTCAGTAAGTGTCTATGGCAGGATATGAATTCAGGTGTTCCTCCGAGTCCAATGCCCTGTGTCCAATGCCATCACCCAATTGCTTCTCCTATTTGTTAATGGCTCAGTATAGGCTTGGCAGGAGATCTTCGGTTGACCATGTATCTGTACTTGGCCCAGTGTTGTTTCAATGCTGCTACCAGTGATTTGGATAAAGGCATAGATAGCATGCTTATCAGATTTGCAGATGATACCCAGCCAGGAAGGATAACTAATGCTGGGAAGACAGAGCCAAGCTCCAAGGATCTTGACAAGGTAGAGCATGGGGGTAGAATCTAATGAGATGAAATCCAATAAGGATAAACATAAAACTTTGAACTTAGGCAGAGAAAATCAGTTTCACAAGTATAAGATGGGGGAAGCATGGATAGACAGCAGTTGTTCTGAAAGTGACCTGGGATTTCTAGTGGTCTGATAGCTCCATGTAAGTCTGGAATGTGCAGTCAAACAAGTTAATGCAGGGCTATGCTACATTAAGAGGGGCAAGGCTCCCTGAAATAGAAAGAGGGGTAGTAGTCCCACTGCACTCTGTTCTCCTCAGGTCTCATCTGGAGGATTGTGCTTAGTTATGGGCACTCCAGTTTAAGATGATAAGCTGGAGAGTATCCAGTGGAGTGCATCTAGGATTACGAAGAGGCTTGAAGCCATGTCATAGGAGGATTGACTGAAGGAACTGGGCACGTCTAGCCTGGAAAGAAGACTTGGGGGATTTGATAGCTATGTTCAAGTATTTAAAGAATGATCATGTGGAGGACAGATTAGATTTGCTCTGTTAGGACCAAGAAGGCAGGACCAGGAGTTGGACAACCATTTCTCAGTCATAATAAAGTGAGGTTTCCTCTCCCATGCAGATTAGACTAGGTGGCTGCTGTGGTCCCTTCCAACTTGCAAGTTCCCTAATTCTGTGAAGTAGACAGGTCTTTTTATGAATAAGGCAATAAGTCAGGATCTATGTCTTAACACAACATGGGGCATGGTCTAGACAGCTCCTCTCATTGCTCCTAAGAGTGCAGGTTAATCCTGAGACAGAGGCTAGCAAGACAGGCTTGGGGTATGTGGCCTGGCAGGTAGAAAGAGCCTCAGTTCATACCTGGAACCCAAGGAGTGAAGTACAGTTTTAGCCTGAGTGAGCATCCATGTACGTTTTGACCTTGGTTTAGTACGAAGTGATCTGGAATGAGGTAGAGCTTTGGAATCTAGTCCCAGCTCTTCTATTAACTCTCTGGGTAACCTTGGGCAGGTTGCTTTCCCCTGGGCTTCAGTTTACTCATCTGTAAAATGAGGAGGAAGCTAAACAGATGATCTCCAAGGTTTGTTCCAATTCTATTGGCATTGATTGAATCTGCTAATAGAAGCCTGTACAGCCATATATGTAGGTCTGAAGCCAAGTCAGAACAAGCTCACCACCAAGCCCAAGTCTTCCTTAGAAGGGATCTTATCATCGGCTTGTACAAATTAGGTGTAATGAGATAAGTTGTCATTAATGTTCTTGTTTCCCTATCTCAGCCATATGTGTCTGCTTCTGTTGCCTTATCTTGGGTTCTGAATCCAGGAAAGGAAGACACCTCTCATCCGCCTCCATGAGTGTGGTATAGTGGAAAGAGTATTGGCTTGTAAGTCAGAAGAACTGATTCTAATCCTTATTTTGCCAATAACCAGCTGTTTGACATAGGGCAGATTGCTTTCCCTCCATAGCTGTTTTCTCATCTGCAAAATGAAAGGTTTCACTTAATCAAAGGTGCTTAACCTGGAGTCTATGAACTTGGTTTTTAAAAAATATTTTACAAATCTGGCCTCAGAAACTTAACACAAAACTAGCCATGTGACCGTGGGCAAGTCACTTAACCCCAATTGCCCTACCTTCCCCCCTCCAAAAATATTTTAATAACTCTTTCAATATAATTTATTTCTTTAATAATCCTATGTGTTTTTATTTTACGTATTTAAAAACATCATTTTGAGAAGGGGTCCATAGACTTCAGACTGCCAATGGGTCCGTGACCCAAAAAAAGTAACCACTCTTGGACCAGAAGATCTCCACATTCTCTTATGGTTCTAACAGTCTAATCTGTTCTATGATCTATGTGTATTAGAAAACCTCTCTGGCCTCAGTTTTTCCAAGGTTAGGGATTGGACAAAACACTCTCTCAGCCCTCTTCCAGATCTAAATCCAAAGATCTTTGGATCTGTAATTTGATATTATGGATTCACTCACTCTCACCATTGTGTTCAGATGTTAAAAAAAAAAAAAAAAGCTAGGGTCGTGCCATACCTTGGACATAGTAGAGCTGAGTGATCCATTCAGGGACTGATGCCATTGTCTTGAAGTTTTGCATAACCACCCTGGGAAAGACCAAATGAATGTCTCAATTCTTCTGATCTCACCCAGCATCCTAGTCACTGAGGAGAACCAAAAAATGGAAGAGACTGGTCCCAATTTTATGAAACAATGCAAAAATTTTGGCCACTCAATTATAAGAATACAATTTGGGCTTTTCTGTCTCTTTTACTTTCAGTATGTTCTGAGGAAGATGAAGAAGTTCATATGAACTGGGTCTTCTTAAGTCATCTGAAGAGGGAGTGAGGTATCTAACCACTGTTTCCCCAGGAGAAAAGGAAATGGAGTAGTTTATCAATGGATTTAGACCTGGAACCTGCCTTATAAAACATCTAGCCCAACTCTTTCATTTTGCAAATGGGGAAACTGAAGCCCAAAGAGACTGAGACATCTCTAAAGTTGTACAAGTCATAACACCATTGGGTCTATTGAGTCCACTAAAAATTCATGGAATCTTATCTTAAATGGGCCTTCAGTACTTCATCTAAAAACCTTTATTCTTTCTTGAATATCTCACTATCCCACTCCCTTTAACAGTTTCTTCTCAAACTCCTGGTTCCAAGATCCATGTCTTTTTCACCCCTATCCTTCTTGACAATCGTTCTCATAATCTACTTTATTGGGGAAATAGAAGCCATTCATTGGGATTTTCCTTTCCTCCCCATCTTCCTAAAAACAAAACAAAACAAAAACCAACCAAACAAAAAACCCTCTTCATTTATCCTCTCCTCTTTTATTCTTGTCTCTGGGGGAGACTTGGCAAGTGTGGGGGAGACCCTTCCACTTGGCAAGGCCAACTTGTCCCTACTTCTGCCCTGGGACCCATCCTCTCCTAACTCATCCAGGAACTCGTCTCATCCATCATTTTCTCTCTTTCATTTTCAGTCTTTCCCTATATAATTTTTTCTTTCCCTACTGCCTGCAAACATGCTGAGGTCTATCCTAGAAAACTCTCATTTGACCCTGACATTCCCTCAAGTTGTCATCACACATCTCCCCTCTCTTTCACTGACAAAGTCCTAGAAAGAATCATTTCCACTCACTGTCCCCACTTTCTTACCACCCATTCACTTTTCAATTCCTTGTAATATGGCTTCTTCTCTCCACTAGACTGAAATTGCTTCCTCTAAAGTTACTAATGATTTCAACTGGCTGTTTCTCAGTCCTCATCTCTGTAGATTTGGAAACTCCCGACAACCTCCTCCCCCTGGACATTTTCTCCTCCCATGGCTTCTGCCTTCTCCTGGTTTTCCTCCTACCTGTCTGACTGTTTCTTCTCAGTCTCCTTTGCTAGATCAATGTCTATCTCCTGCCTCATTACCATGTGTGTTCCTTGGGGCTCTATTGTGGATACTCTTTTCTCTCCTAAAAGCCCTTAAAGTTCAGGTGTTATCTCGGTGCAGATGATTCCCACATCTGTATATATTCAACCCTCATCCATCTCCTAAACTCCCATCATCATAAACCATCTCTTGGATATCAGCTCCTGGATGTCCCATAGGCATCATCCAAAACAGAACTCATTATTAAACTTTCTCGGCATCACCATCTTCTCAGTCGCTCAAGCCTGTTAGCTCAAGAGTCTTTGACTCTTTTCTCCCCCTCACCCACCATATTCAATGATCTGCCAGATATTGTCTATTCAAACTTTTTACATTTCTTCCATCTGCATCCTCCCTAGTTGCCAAGTCACTGCCCTCGTTCAATCTCATTGCTTCTATAATGGTCTTCTAATTGACCTCCCTGCTTAGACTTTCTCCCCTTTCCCCCTCCCCTTCTTTTATTTTGAGGGAACTGAAACATAAATCATATGCTTAAAAATTTTAAAGCATATCAAAAAGTCTTTTCTTATAACATGAAAATAAATACCTACTGTAAATCACGACAAATCACATTTCATCATTCTGGTGATGTAACACTTAGGTGCTATTCTTGCAGCATCTGATGAGGCCAACTTGTCGCTTTTTAACAAAATTAAGTTTGTATTACATGATTGAGAAAAAACAATGTATGATGAACAGGGGAGGGAATATAATGGACATCCTTTCTCTAGTTTACCAAAGTCATCTTTTAAGGTGCATCTCTGACCACATCACTCCCCCACTTAAAATATATTAATGGATCCCGTTGCTTATAGCATAAAAATAAACTCCTTAGCTTGACACTTAAGGCCTGATCTGGCTCCCATTTACCTTTGAAACATTAGTCATATGACTTCCCTTAATGAACTCTCTCTTCCAGTGAAATTAGTTTCCTAGTTTCATAGATTCTGAGCTGGGAGTTACCTTACTTAGAAGTCATATAAGTCAACTTCCTCATGCCATAGGGGAGGAAACTGGTCAAAGTGTTTCAGTGCCTTGTCTGAGGTCATACAGGTAGTAACTGGCAGAGGCAGTACTTGAACTCAGGGTCCTCTGATTTCAAACCCAGCATTTTTCCCCCATTGTGTTGTGCATTGAAAGAAAAACCACTGGGGGCATTAGAATGTTAGAGGTATGCCATCTCAGATAGAAACTCAAGATCTCATATTCTGATGCCCTAAAAAGCACCTGGGGTCTTAGGTATATGACCAAATGGTTACATTACTTAAACAGCAACACAAAGATACACAATGAACATACCTCTCCTTGGCCTTCCACTGAGTGTCATGACATACGTAGTAACCCTGGTAGAAATGGCCCACACGAAGGTAAAGGTTCATTCTCTTAAATTTGAGAAGTTCTCAAGAGACAGACAAAGCAGCTCCTAATGCTCTTCAGAAAGGACCTCTCTTCTCTCAGCAATGTAGTGATATAAGTCAATCCCAAAAGATCCATGGTGGAGAGAGATGTCTACATCCAGAGAAAGAACTAGAAAGAACTGAGTTTGAATCCTGATTGAAGCAAACTACCCGCTCTCTTTCTTTTCATTGTGTGGTTTTGTTTCCTCTTTACCATTTTTCATTCCATCTAGTATAATCTGCCTTTGTAACCTGACTAATGTCTAATGTGAAAGTATTTGCAGATCCTATACTGGGTTGTATGCCGTCATGGGGGGTGGAGGGGAGGAGAGGGAGGGAAGGAAAATTTGAAACTCAAGGAATTATGGAATTGAATCTTTTAAACTAAAAGTAAGCAAACAAATTAATAAAGACCAAAAATAAAATAAAAAAAAAAGAAAGGACCTCTCTTTCCAAATGGTCACTCCTCTGAGGGCACATTTGTGTGCCCATTCATGTGCTCCTAGGTTATCTAGTAGGAGATGGAGGGGGGAATTCCTTAATAATTTTTGCCAGATGAGTTATATTTAAATCAATTCTTGACCTACCACCAGTTAGAAGATCAGTATAGAGATAATTTAGTCCAATCCTTTCATTTACAGATGATGAAATAAAGTGGCTTTTCTAACATCACAGAGTTAGTTAATTGTAGAGCCAGAACCCATACCTAAGACCAGCAAGAGTCTTGGCTCTTGGGCTAGCCATTTCCTGAGCAGGATCTCAGCTCGAGATGTTGGCTTCTTGACTCCTCTTGTCAATCTGATCCAACTTTTTAGTTGGCCTCTGTTCAACTGGATGCTTCTCCTATAAGAAGTCAATGTCAAGGGCAGGGGAAAAAGAAAGAAATCCCTTCCTCATGTCTTCTTATACACTTTAAGAGATGCAAGCAAAAATGCAAAGGATGAACTCAACAGTTGGAACCTTCCTTCCTAACTGGCTTTCTCCATAACTTTCTCTGCAGGGTCAGTTTTCCTACTTTGAAATTATTACTCTTTTCCATTTTTCCTCATGAATAAGTGGACCCAGAAAGGTCAAATGCAACTGGATGAGCCTATTGTCTCTATTGATCTTTGGCTGAGATTCCTGACCCTTACTTATACAAATGGGACCCCTCAAAAGTCTTAAGACCTTACAAGGTACAAATGAACCATTCAAAGTCTGCAAGAGGCACATGCAAGGGTGTTCCGCAGAAGAGCTGACTGTTATATTTTCAGTGTGACAATTGGCAAATGAAAATCAGCACTTGATTAATTATTTTATGGATTATCTAGATGTAAGAAAGCTAGATGGCACAGTGGATAGAGCACCAGGCCTGGAGTCAGGAAGACCTGAATTCAAATCTAACTTCAGACACTTACTAGCTGTGTGACCCTGGGCAAGTCACTTAATTCTGTTTGTCTTAGTTTCCTCATATGCATAATGATCTGGAGAAGGAAATGGAAAACCATTCTAGTATCTTTGCCAAGAAAACACCAAATGGGATCACAGAGAGTAAGGCATGACTGAAATGACTAAACAACAACAAAAGAAAGTGATGGGGAAAATGGTAATAATGCAGATTAAACTTAAAAGTATATTGTGAGTACATTTTCCTCCAGAACACTTTTTTTTGCTTTTTGGAGGGGGGGAGGCAGGGCAATTGGGGTTAAGTGACTGGCCCAAGGTCACACGGCTAGTTTTGTGTTAAGTGTCTGAGGCTAGATTTGAACTCAGGTCCTCCTCACTTCAGGGCTGGTGCTCTATTCACTGCACCACTCAGCTGCCCCCAGAACACTCTTGTCACACACCCTTACCACATGCAACTTGGACAATTCAGAATCTAGAAGGGCTGAACAGTTCTATCTCATTGTCCATTACATTCCTCTAACATTCCATAATTACATCAAGACAATAGGAACTCAATTGATCAGGGGTCCTGATCCACTCCCCCTGCCATTCCCTTCCCTGTCCCCCAAGAAACTTCTTAAAGACTCTTCATAAATATATGATCCCTCTGGGTCTTCACTGAGCCTAGGGAGGTAGCCAAGCTTTTCAGAGGAGGAATCTGGGGCACAAAGATTCATTGGATGGACAGAGATTAATTAATGTCCAGTGTCATGTAGACAGAGTTCACTGAGCAGGGGTAGGGCTCTGCATCCTGTGCCTCCCAGTGCCTTGTATGAGGAAGAAGTCCCATTGCCCTGTAAAAGAGCCCAGGCCTGTGCACTGGGGTGATGCTGGCATGTGCCAAGATCCAGCAGAATGCTCAGATCTGAGACCTGGGACTGCTTTCTTCTTAGTGCTGCAATAACTCATGGGAAGAGCTCTACTGCTTGCCTAGAGCCAGAATACCGACAGTGCTGAAGCAGCATTCTTGCCAGGCCCCGAGGTGCTCTGGGGCCATTGGCTGAAGTCTCAGGAGGTTCCCTAGGGAGAGAGGGCTCTGCCTCTTTGCTGTGTCATGGCAGTCCCCACCAGCTCCTCCAGGAATGGCACCAGGGAGGCAAGCCAAAGGTCCTCAGAAGGGTGTGGGATAGGAGGATTTTCAGCCCTTTCCTAATGAAGTCATTTTGCAGACTGAAACCAAACCCTTCCGAAATGGGAAAGCTTGACCATTGGGGCTCACAGAGAAAATGAACTCTTGGGAGACAGAAAGTAAAGGGATCAGTCTTTTTCCATACCTATCACATTAAAATGCCTGAATGCTCTCCTCTCCCCTCTTTCTCTCCACATCCCCAAACCTCTGGACATATTGTTAGAGAAAGTGCCTTTCAAAGGAGGATCAATGCAGGGAGAAGGTATTTTTTTTAAAGTAACAGTAATACCCTTTAATTAAACTCTCTGTAAGCTTTTAAATCCAGAGGGCTTTTCCATCTTTGCCCGAGGCTGGCTCCCTCTGACCTTTCACAATGGGCCCACTGCCTGAGCTGGGGGCTGCTTACAGCCTTGAAAATATTAATTACCCTGAAACCTGGGTCTAGCATCTCCAAGTGGCACTGGCCACCACCAACCTCTCCCAGGGCCACCCAGATGTGTCAACACTTCAGCCAACTGAAATCAGTTCAAGTCAATAAAGATTTATTAAGTACCTACTAAGTGCTAGGCACTATGCTAGGTACTGGGACCTAAGACAAAAATGACTCAGCCCCTGCCTTCAAGGAGCTTACATTCTACTAGGTAGAAACAATATGTCCACAGATAAAAGTAAGTTCAAAATACATACAAAATAAATACAAATTAATTGGGGGGGGGGGTAGAAGGAGCATATGGAAAATAACTTCTTAAGTGCATAATTTCTCTTCTTCCAAATTATATTGCAAATGCTTTACTTTTATACAATATTTAACTCTTTTTTTTGAGGCTGTACTGTATTATTGCTCTGTCTATACTCATTTCCCCATAGTTCTTTCATTTTTTCCATTATATGGCAACCATCGAACATTAGCCTTGGGAGACCTTAGGACTGGACAAAAACTTAGGCCACAAAGTGTCTGAGCCAAAAGAGACTTTAGAGATTAATTAAGCATCTTCTAGCTGGGAAAACTTAAGCTCTGAGCAGGCATCTGACATGTTCAAGGTCATGTAGTTGGTTATAGCTGATCTGGGACTAGACCCCAAATTTCCTAAGCCCTAATCCACTGGTGTTTCCATTACACTTTGAGAAGAAAGTTAAAATATGTTCTATCTACTCAGTATCCTGTTTCAGAAGGCAAGGAAGTGTATGATGCATTTTAAAAACATTCCTATCCCAAAAGCTTAAAATATAAATAAGATTCATCACTTAAAGGTTAAGCTTCAGTAATCTGGAAAGTTTACAGCTCATTTGCCAGTAATGCCAGAGAAGTGAAGGATAACAGTGTTAATTTAAGATAGGCACAGCATTCCCAGAAGGTGTCAGGCGCAGGAAGTTCTACTGGGGCAGCTGGTGTTTCAAGGGCTCTTGGATATAATGGAACCCGGCACAAATGAGAACCTTCTTGCTGGCCGTTGTCTGGCTTGTGTTGGAAGTCAGGAGATGGGGTGACAGGGTACTTGGTCATGGGGTTTAGGCAGCCCTGTGCTGTCAAGGACCCGTCAGCCCTGCTGGGAAAGGATGCTGTCTGGACTGCTGAGAACCTGGACGGTGACATTTATCAAATATTCATCCCGTCTTTGTGTTCTCGTCCCTCTATTAGAGAGGTGCCTGGCACTGCCTCACACAATCTTTTATTGCCATACCTTGGGGAGTTGTCATATTCTCTGCCTTTGTTTTGTTTTCTCATAATTTCCCTTTCTTTTTGCCTCTCAAGGCAGAGTTCCCTTTTCCATGCCTCCAGGCCAGAACTTTTCTTGGGGGCAATTTACTATAATATAGGAGTTCTTGATCTTTTTTTTTTTTTTTTTTGGCTTTTTGGAGGGCAATTGGGGTTAAGTAACTTGCCCAGGGTCACAGGGCTAGGTTTTTGTTTGTGTGCGATAAGTGTCTGAAGCCGGATCTGAACTCAGGTTCTTCTGACTCCAGGGCCAACACTCTACTCACTGCACCACCTAGCCGCCCCTCTTTTTTTTTTTTTTTAATATCATGGACCCCTTCAGCAATCTTACAAAGCCCACAGACCTCTTCTCAGAGTAAAGCTTGTTGCCCACCTTCCTTATTGAAGGAAATGCTAAATTCAGCTAGACACTATTCAAAATGAAGATGTTGTTTTCCCCATAAAGTTCATTGAACTTCTGAAATCTATCCATGGATCCCCAAGGGGTACTGGGAACCCTACATTAAGAACCTTTGATATAATGGGTCTCTATATCCTTCTGTCATTATCTGCCAATCTTTCTGATCCCAAACTGCAATCTGGAGAAAGGAAATCTAAATTTATTCAGTCATCTATACATAACTAGGTGACTTTGAGCAAGTCACTTTGCCCCTCCAACTTTTAAGTTTTCTTCCTTACCTTGACTAGGTGATCTCAAAGGTCCCTTCTATCTTTAATATTCCAGGTATCTATGGAAATGTGACCATTATGGACATCCATTTTTATACTATTACATTCCATGGTGATGTTTTCCAGTGCATAGGGCTTTTAGTTTTTATGAAAAATGGCCCCAGACTGCTATAGTTTTTGAATTCTTATGTCTGGTTTTTAAAGCTTTTTCTATCTCTTCCTTTATAGTCAGGGTGTCAGCTGTCAGGTCTCATGTCTTCAGGGCATTTGCCTGCAGTAGACCCTTCCCCTCTTCAAATTTGCTGCTTCTAATCAGCTGTCAGCTACAGAACCAGATGAGTTTGTTAGAATTTGGTCTGAAGTAAGAGTAAATAGGCTCAGACTGAGGACTTCAGGTGTTTTCTTATGAATAAAGTGCACAGGATTTGTGATGGTTTGTTTTTGTTTTTGTTCCAAGTTTTCAGTGTGGCTCTGGATACTTGAAACTGCCAAATAATTAGTCCTTGGATAAATAAAGTATCAATGTAATAATACTAACAAACACAATAATGAAATGCTTCAAAATGTGGGCAGTGAGGGAGCATAGTGGATAGAATGCTGAGCCTTGAGTCAAGAAGACCTGAGTTCTAATCTAGCCTCAGACACTTAACTGTGCAACCCTGGGCAAGTCACTTAACCTTGTTTGCCTCAGTTTCCTCATCTGTAAAATGAGTCAGAGAAAGAAGTGGCAAACCACTCCAGAATCTTTGCCATGAAAATCCATTAGGGTCATGAAGAGTTGGACATGACTGAAAACAACTGAAGAAAAAAATAGAAAGTCAAGATCTCAGCTGGAAGGAACTTTCAAAGGACCCTCTAGTTTACCTCCTTGCCTTCAGATTCGAGGGTCCTAAATCATCCCGGGGGTGTCTTGTTTTCAGATGTTTCCGGAGGAGATTCCTAGACATCCAGTTCAATGGTTGGCGTCCTGTGACATCTGGGAGGCTCCTCCTTTATTCAAATTTAATTCCAGTTTTCTCACACCCTCCCAGGGAAGCGTTGCACAGAGGGGAATCTGGGGCAGAGCATCAAAGTACTTGAATCTGGACAGATAGACTGAAAGACGCAGTTTCGCTGTCGCTACCACTCCCAGTCAAGAATCCTGAATCTCAAGAAACAATTCCTAGCCGAGATAAAGCCTGATCTTCCCAGAGAGGGGCTAGCCTGGGGGTGGGGGGAGCGGGGAAAGGAAGAGGGAGACATGGCTGGCTGCCTTCTGCAGGTCAGACCTGATAGAAGGGGACGGCAGCTGGCACCAGCTCCAGTGGCAGACAGCCTCAGGGAGGGGGAAATGAGTGCCTATCCCTTTAAACACAGATTAGCTTCGCTCCCTCGCTCTCCTTCCTTAAAAAGAAAACTTGTCAAGGTTTACATCAATAATAGATAATGGTGCATCACTCTGGCAGGTTCCAGCCGGAGGCTGTTTTGATATTTTCCAGAGAATTTGTCAGCAATCTCACAGCTGAGGAGGGGAGAGGGAAGGCGGGCAGAGGGGGGCCACTGTGCCTTCATTAATTTTTTGTCATTTGCATTCTCACTGTTAAATAATGTATCGATTGCTCTCCAGCATCCTTACCCTTCTCTTCCCTTGTGAGCTTCCCGGTATGATGGCCCTTACCTTCCATGATAGATGAGTTTGTCATAAACGCCCGACGGCTGCTTGTCCCCCGCTGGGCGTGGCGTGTGTGCACGCGTGCCTGTGAGTGTGTGTGTGTGTGTGTGTGTGTGTGTGTGTGTGTGTGTGTGTGTGCTGGGACAACTCAGTGTGCCTCCACACCCCATCACAGCTATCTCAGAGATCCTTACAAGGGACAGGCCAAGGAGGGAAAGTCTCCAGCCTTTTCAGCAGGTGGTGGCTATCCCACTGAGGAGCCTAGAAGCTGCTCCTACCACCTCCAGAGTCAGGTTTCCATCAAAGGGGCAAGCTGAGAAAGCTTCCCCTAAAGAGAGGCAGACCTGTGGGGAGGGAAGAAAGCTGGGCTTAGAGTCAAGAGAGTCTTGGGTTCAAATTCTGTTGTTTCACCGAAGCCGTATGTGACTCTGGCCAAGTCATATCACCCCCTGTGAACTTCAGTTTCCCCATCTGTAAAATGGGGATAATGATACCTTTAATGTTTGCTTCACATACCTATGGTGAGAAAAGAATTGTACAAGCATGAGGTATTCCTGATGCCAGGTAAGGGTTTCTAGATATAGTGGATTACTTTTCTATCCTAGAAAGTTCAGAAGATACAGGTGCTCTCTGGGGAAATGTTTGATCAACTTGAGGGGTCATGGGGAGCCTGGGAAGCCCTACACGGAATAGTTGGAGAAGACAAAGGAGAAATATAACAGCTATCTTCAAATATATTAAAGGCTGTCATGTGGAGGGGGGAGTAGCTTTGTTCTTTGTATTTACAGAGGGCAGAACTAGCATCAATGTGGGAGAGACCCAGGGAGGCAATTTTGTTGTTTTAAGTTCAGGAAAACCTTTCTCACAATCAGACTCACCAAACCATGGAAGGGGCTGCCATGTGAGAAAATGAGCTCCCCATCACTGGAAGTACTGAAGCAGTTGAATGGTTGGCTGTTAGAAGTTCCATAGAAGGGGTTCCAGTTTAGGGTGGGGACCAGTTTAGTGTGGACCAGTTGACTTTCAAAGTCCCTTCCAGCCCTGAGAGTTTACAATTCTAAGCATGGATGTAGAGCTAGACTAATGTGGAAGTTGGCCTATACATGATAGGTTGACAAACAGTGTCCAAAACCAATGCTTTTGCCATATCCTCCTATATCACTTGTAAGAATTGTTTGGTAGCCATCAGTTCCAAGATTGGTTTAAGATTGGAAAAGTAGTATGACAAGGCTATATATTTTCACCTTCTTTATTTAACTTATATACAGAGTACAGCATGCAAAATGCCAGGCTGAACAAATCAAAAGTCAGAATTAAGGTTTCCAGGAGAAATATCAACATCTCAGACATGCAGACAAAACCACTCTGATGGCAGAAAGCGAAGAGGTATTGAGAAGCTTCTTGGTTAGGGTGAAAGAGGAAAGCGCAAAAGTTGGCTTAAAGCTAAACATCAAAATAAAAAACAAACAAGACCCCCCACCCCCAAGATCACGGCAACTGGTCCTCTCACTTCCTGGCCAACAGAGGAAGAAGTAGAAGCAGTGTCAGATTTTATATTCTTGGGCTCAAAGATCACTGCAGATGGTGACTACAGCTATGAAATTAAAAGATGCTTGCTTCTTAGAAAAGAAGTTATAGCAAATCTGGACAGAATACCATAAAGCAGAGACATCATCTTCCTGACAAAGGTCCAAATAGTCAAAGCTATAGTTTTTCCAGTAGCAATGTAGGTTGGCCTATCAGGAAAGCTGAGTACCACAGAATCAACACTTTCAAACTGTGGTGCTGGAGGAGACTTGGACAAGGAGTCCCTAGGACAGTAAGGAGATCAATCAATCACTACTTAAAGAAGTTAATTCAGGCTATTCCTGGAAGGTCAAATACTGAAGCTGAAGCTTGAATGCTTTGGCCACATAATGAGAAAACAGGACTCATTGGAAAAGACCCTGATGCTGAGAAAGATTGAAGGCAAAAGGAGAAGGGGTCAGCAGAGAATGGGAGGGATAGTGTCATGAAAGCAATGAACCTAGACTTGGGAAGACTGAAAGATAGAGGAAGATAGAAGGACCTGCCTGGTGTGCTATGGTCCATGGGGTCACGAAAAATTGGACGTGACTGAGCAACAATGACAAGCTCCAAAAACCAATACATCAGAAGACCCTGGCTCCAGAAATTGTTACACAGTTTGTCTACCATGCATAATATTGTGGAATTGGCAAAGCTCATCTTCCAGTGCCCCTAACTTCCTTATTCCTTGCCATTTCTCTCCCCCAGTGATTCTCCCTTCCACCTACCTACAGAACCCTGCCAGCTTCATGGTGCCTTTCCCCTATTTCTTTATAAAAACCTGTACTCAAGACTCTTCGTTCACAGGAGCTCAGAGCATTCTCCTTTCCAGGGGCATTTTCTTTCTAAAGCAAAAGGTAAGAAGCTCTGATAGCACTATTTCAGATATCTGTCAAATGAGGGGTTTGAGGGAGCATACTGGGGGCCTCTCTAGCCCCTTGAAATCAAATCAGGTAGACAATGACCTCCTTCACCTGTGTCTAAAGCCAGGCCAGGCCGTCCTTTAGAATCGCTACCCTCTGTGTGTCACTAATCTGTACACAGCCCAACATGAGCCTGATGGTTTATTATTTTTAAATGAAAGGAAAGTAAGATTAATTTTGTTTGGAGAATTACTGAATAGCCCCTTGAATCCACAGGAGATGCCCAGGGGTGTTATGAAATGAGGGGCTGGAGAGGAGCTCTGTGGGACACGTAGCCTGTAGCCCAAAGAGCCATGAGAAAGTCAGAATGAACAAAGGGAGTCTGGCCAGTAGGGAAATCTCCTGAAATCTAAATGAGCAACACGTCCTCATCAATCCAGGGGGAAAGACACTCCAGAGCCAGCTACTGGGTTATTAAGAAGGCTCCAAAGCACAATTTGCAATGTTAATCTTTCAAACCAAGGACTCAAAGGCCTTAGAAATACTACTTTGTGTATTACTGGCCTTTTCATAGGATTATAGGATTTTGAGCTTTAAGGGACCTTAAAGATTTTCGAGTCCAACCCCCTCATTTTACTGATGAGGAAACTGAGGTACAGGGAAGTGAAATTCCTCACCAGTGGTCACACAGCAGTATGTCATAGATCCAATACTGAAATAGTCTCCACTTCCAGATTCATTGTTCTTTACACCACAGCATGTGGTTATTCTTCTGTGAATGAGGCACTTAGTAAGCACCCACTGTGTACTTTTATGAGAGTACTTTTAGGTCTAGAGAGTGAGACAGATTGTTCTCTGCTCCTTATATGCTACATTATGGTCAAATCAAGCAACTGGCTGTTCTCTGATCTTGTCTTCCTTTCCAATGCCTCCAGGCATTCATGTAAATAACTCCTGCATGTATGCAACATATTCTTCATCTCCACCTGTCAAAACCCTCCTCTTTTTTCAAGGCCAGAGCAAGTACCACTTACTCCATGAAACCTTCTCAGATTCCCCTTACTGAAAGGGACCTTCACCTTCTGAAATTTTCCCGGATGCTTATTGGCTGACTAGAGCACCCTATTGGGTTGTGTTCTTTGCTAAACTAAGCTGGATTACCTTGCTTTTTTTTTTTTTAAATACGGAGTGTCCTGAAAATTTTAGTGCTGCTTCGTGCAGCCACACTAAGATTTTTGGGACAACCTGTATTTTCATCTCAGTTCTTCTATCATAGTCTATTTTATCTTTGAGGGCAGAGATGGTTATTTCTACTTTGATGTCCCCAGACTGCACCTTGATAGTAATCAGTGCTTAGTAAATACCTGTTGAATTTGAATTGTCTCTTACTGTCCAGGTATGCACGAAGCTTTCACTTCACAGAGATATCAATGGGATTCTGAACTTCAGGAATTGATGGCAAAGTCACAAACTCATTCTCAGCAGCCACACAACATGAATTGATCAAACACAGAATCTCTTCTGCTACCATCTTGTTCCTGCTGCTGGTGCCTAAGGTGGAATGACTGCCCCAGCTGAGGCAATATTTATGGCACCGGGAGAGACCCTATGTACAAGTCCTAATGACAGGCACAACCTTAGCGTCTGACTGTGGGTGAGTCACAACAACTACCTGAAGCTAAACGTTGCCTCCTATGGAAAATGGAGCCATTGTGAGCAAGCAGCTTTATAGACCTCAGAGCATCATCTAACTACTAAGTACCCCAAGATGATGAGCACCCAGCACTCTTTGAATACACCTACAGCTCAGAGAAAATTCAGTTGTCAATTAAATAAGCGGTCAATTTAATGGTAGGAAGACTTGCTCACACTTCTATAGTGCTTTGTGGTTAAATAACCCTTTCCTCACAGTCAGCTTGTGGGGAGAAGTAGTGCAGGTGTTAATCTCCCTTTTGCAGATGGAGAAACTGAGACTCAGAAGTTAAATGGCTCTCCCACAGTCACTCAACTGGGAAGTGGCAGATCGGGGAGGTAAAGACAAATGTTTTTAATTCAGTTCTAAGCTCAGTGCCCATAGCAGTATATATTTTATTTGCTGATCTGTGTTGACTACCTCCCCTAAATTCCTCCTGGACTTGGGGAAATTCATGGAGATAATCATGCTTTATCAAAGGTTATGCTGGTAGAGTTCAGAGCCTGTCATCCTGGAAAGGTTTCAAATATGGGCTCAGCAGCTGACTATTGTATGAGGGCCAGTCCAACAGTGCTCAGAGGGTCATCGCTTGGCCAGAAAGAAGGCCATGACCACTGTGAATCCATCTACTAAGGGGTGAAAGGCTTTTAGTCTTCATCAGATAAAAGAACACCCACACCACTGACGACAGAATTTTTAAAGTTATTATTGAATATAGTAATTTTAGTGTTTCATCCGGAAAAATAATGTTTTATCATTTTTTTCCTCAAATATTTGATTGAAACAAATCTGTTGCCTTCTTGAGTTTTCCATTGTAACCCCTCCCTCAGAGATATTGCCATGGAGATTAGGTAGCTTGGAAGGATTACTGGGATTACTCAGAGTGAAAGAAAGAACAGAAGCATCTGTTAGGCACCTACTATGTGCCAGCGATCATGCTCTACAAATATTATCTCATTTAATCCTTACAACAGCCTTGGGAGTAGGTGCCATTATCATCCCCATTTTATAGATAAGGAAACTGAGGCAAAGAGAGGTTAAGTGATTTGCCCAAGGTCACACAGCTAGCAAGTATCTAAGGCTGTATTTGAACTCAGGTCTTCCTGACTCCAGGCTCACACTCTCTCTACTACCACCTAGCTTACTGCTTTGTCTGAAGTAATTTCCTTCAGGAGACAAGACACATGAGGGAAAGGGAGAAAATAAAGTAGAAGGGTTACACCCAGGTCCTGGTTCCTCCTGCCAAGCTGGTAGAGAAAGGGTAGAAAGGGCATACAGAGTATACCTCCCTCCCTCCTCCCAGCTTCAACTATGGAAAGCCTAGGACAGGTGATCAGGCTGAGAACAGAAGCCATGCATTGACCAAATGAGAGGAGATGCCTCAAGAGACATGCCAATGAAAGTCAATTGGAATTGAGAGCAGATTGGTCCAGACCATCCCTCACAGACTGTGAAACAAGGCTGCCACACTTGTCTTTCTCTTGCTTCCTTGGAATCCTGCACTAGGAATCTACCTCCCCTGTTTATACGTGACTGATCACATTCTTCCTGATTGCCCCTCTGACCAGTGGGAAGGAGGGTTGGAGAGGAGGAAGACATTTAACCTTCCTTGACTTTCTATCCTAGGCAGTTAGGTGGTGCAGTAGATGGAATAGTGGACTTGGGATCAGAAAAACCTGAGTTCAAATCCAGATTCAGACACTTTCTAGCTGTGTGACCCTGGGTAAGTCACTTTATCTCTACCTGAATCAGTTCCCTCATTTGTAAAATGTGGGTTATAATAATACCTACTTCCTAGGGTTGTTGTGAAGATCAAATGAGATCATATTTGTAAAGTGCTTTGCAAACCTCCATATGCTATATTAATATTAGATTTTTTTTTATTGTAGCCTGCTACATTAGATACTTGTTCCTATGCTATTTGGAATCGCTATCAAAGCATATTCAATCAAGGTTAGAGATTTGAGAGAGGGGAATTTGATCTAAAAGGGAGAACAGATCTTGTGGACCATTGTATTGATCACAGTTGCTGAGCATTTTAACAGTTGACCGTTGTTATGGTGTTGCTGTTACTGTGTACAATGTTCTCCTGGTTCTGCTCACTTCACTTTGCATCAGTTCATATATGTCTTCCCCAGTTTTTCTAAAACTATCCCTTTCATTATTTCTTATAGCACAATGGCATTACATTACAATTGTAACTTGTTCAGTCATTCTCCAATTGATTGACATTCTTTTAGTTTCCAATTCTTGCCCACCACAAAAAGAGCTGCTATAAATATTTTTGTGCATTCCTTTTCTTTGATCTCCTGAGGAGTACAGACTTAATAGTGGTATTGTTGGGCCAAGGGATACGCACAGTTTTATAGACCTTTGGACATAGTTGCAAATTGTTCTAAACCTATTATTCCCCAGATTGTCCATTTGAACTTGGGAAAAGACTTGAGGAAATAAGCTGTAGCAACAAGAGGCAGAAGTTGGTGTCTTTGTTTAGGTGTTTGTACTACCTATACACAGCACCCAACCAACCACAACCTGGCTATACACATATCATATCCAGGTGCCAAAATCCAATGGGCCATACCTTTCTACTGGAAGATGATAGGAGAAAACTCAGAATCACCAAAGAGAAATTCAGTCAGCTTGGCAGGAACATAATTATCCAGGACTTCCCACCTCTGCAAAGCAGTAGGACTAAAGCAAGCTTGTATCTTTTTTTTCCCCAAAATTGCAGGTTTTAAAGGAACTTTAAAAACTATAAGATGGGGTCTAAGCTCAGACTTGGCTAAAAAGATGAGAGATTTCATAGGCTCTTCATTTGTAATCAGCCCTAGAATGTCAGAGCTGGAAGGGTCCTTGGGGCTCATCTAATCCAGTCACTAAATTTTAATATTCAAATTAATAAGCATTGAATCTTCCCCTCCTCTTACCTCTTCTACCCCATTGTGAGTGGGAGGAAAGACCAAACCCTAGTAACAATTACACTTAGTCAAGCAAACCAGATTCCCACACTCGCCATGTCCATTGTGCATCTTGAAGCCAATACATCTCTGTTTGGAGGGAAGACCTTTGCTTTCAAGCTAAAGTTACTCTTCCCAGTTTGTAAAGTGCTCAGAAGGAGGCTCAACTTCAGATCAGAAGGCCTGCTTCTGAGTCCCCACTCCACTCCTCATGAGGCATCCAAGCTTGGTGAAAGCATGCCATCTCTTCACACTTGCTTCCTCGTCTGTAAAATCTGGAGATACTTGCCCCTGTCTCATTGGGTTACTTGAGGTTCAGATGAGAATGGATATATGTGGATCTCTTTGTAAACCTTAAAGCTCATATAAATGTAAATGCTTACTCTTTTTGTATCCAGTTACACAGCTGGGACCATGTGGGATCTGAAATCAAAAGACTTGGATTCACATCCCAGCCCTGCCACCTACTTAGCTGTGTCCCTGCCTTTGTCTGGGCCTCAGTTTATGCATCTGTAGAAGCTCTCTGGTCTCTTCCTTCTCTAAGCCTAATCACAAACTCCTCCTGCTCAGGGGGAGTTAGCTGGATTCTCTGCTGAGCCGAAATAAAGAAGTGAAGCACAAACATTCAGAGAAGATTCCATTCACCAGCTGTAGCAAGGCTCTGAGTTAGAACCTCAGAAGCTGATGATGTGGATGAAGATGATACTTGTCCTGTCACCTATAGTACAGGGGCTAGGTGGCACAGTGGGTAGTGCTAGGCCTGCAGTCAAGAAGACTTGGCTTCAAATTTGGCCTCAGATACTTACCAGCTGTGTGACCCTGGGCAGGTCACTTCCCCTGTGTGTCTCAGCTTCCTCTACCGTAGAATGGAGATAATAGCAGCACTGATCTCCTAGGGTTATTGTGAGGGTCAAGGCAGATATTTTTTAAGTGCTTAGCACAGTGCCTGGCAGATTAAAGGTACTTAATAAAGGTTTCCTCCCTCCCTCCCTGAGGGACCTCAATTCAGGTTTGTTCTGACTCTAAAGGAAGCTCTCTTTCTGCCTAGTACTTCAACTATAGACTCCGAGGGTCTAGAGACAATGACTGATAGTGGATGCTGATCTACCAACTCAGGCTCAGAAATTAAGGCCTATAGGACTGAGAATGTTAGTGGTCAAGTTAGACCGGGGGTTGGCAAACTACAGCCTGCAGACTCACAGCAAGAACACTAAGTATGGGTTTTCATTTTAAAATATAATAGAACTTTACTTTAAAATGTAAACACCAAGGGGTAGCACTGGCCCCAGAGTCAGGAGTCAGGAGGAGCTAAGTTCAAATCCGACTTCAGACACTTGATACACTTACTAGCTGTGTGACCTTGGGCAAGTCACTTAACCCCAATTGTCCTTCCTTCCCCCCTCCAAAAAGACCAAAAACAAACAAACACAAAACCAAATAAAATGTAAAAACCATTCTTAGCTCATAGTCATACAAAAACAGGCCATATTTGGCCCCCAGGCCATAGTCTGCCAACCCCATTCTAGACCATCAATCGGCTCCCATAGAAAAACAGACAGATCAACAGGTCACTGAAGGGCTCAAATCATACAGTCAGTGACCAAACGAATTTATGATGCTGCAGACAAGGCAGAAAGTTTTGTCTTTATTGTCAGATGACAACACAAATACACATCCATGTTCTTTGGCTGTAATTTACACAGTTTGGTTTGTGCTGACTCATGTTAAATATGAATGAATGACTTCTGGGTCTATAGCTGACATGCTTATTTGCTAATATACCAACTGTCTGCATGTACTATGGATACATGTGCATGTGATATGCTCTGCATGTAATTTAAACATTTTGTCACTGGCAGTTCTGTCAAGTAATGCTTTGAATTGTTTTTACAGCATACAATATGAATAATAGCTAGCATTTATATAGTGTGTTGGCAAAGTGCTTTTATATATGTTAGCTTATCTGATGTTCACAATAACTCTGTAAGGTAGGAGCTATTACCCCCATTTTGCAGACAAGGAAACTGAGACAGAGAGACTTACTTGCCCAGGATCACATAGCTAAAAAGTGTTTAAGTTTGAGTGGATGGTCATCACCCCCACCTTGAGTCAGGGTGAATGGAACATCTGGGAAATAAGGTAATAGATGTGCCACATGGTATACAGGCTCCTGGGCCGAGCTAGACTCAGTGACTGTAGCAAAAGGCAGAATAAGAGAGGGGCAGAAGCAGGAAACTCGCCCTAGTGCAAGGGTCTGAAGTCAATTTTCATGCCATACCTTTCATTTTCAGGTGAGATTTCAGTAAATGGACTCTAACCAACATGTTGAGTGAGTCATTCCTTTCGGGTCACTTGAAATTGGGAAAAGAGTCACTGTGGGTTGGGGACAAAACATAAACCAAATAACATGACTTTGGGTGCAATTAAATAATACACTTAGGGGTGGCTAGGTGGCACAGTGAATACAGCACCTCCTGGAATCAAGAGGACCCAAGTTCAAATCTGGTCTCAGACACTTAACACACTTACTAGCCATGTGACCTTGGGCAAGTCACTTAACCCTAATTGCCTTGCCCTCTCCCCTCCAAAAAACAATCATACAGATTAGATAATAAAAGCATTTATATCACACCTTAAGGTTTTACAAATTATCTTATTTGATAGGCTAAGGCAACCCATCCACTATTCCTACTCTGATCAGATTCAATTGGCAATGAGCTAATTACTCAGAGGAGATAATTATAAAGGGCTTAGCACAGTTCCTGGCATATAGTAAGTGCTATATAAATGTTAACTATGATATCACTACTACTAGTACTACTAGTACTAGTGCTACTCCTACTACTCCTACTCCTCCTACTGCTATTACTACCACTACTTACTGTTACTAGTAATACTTACTAGTACTACTACTACTATTACTACTTTTACCACTGGAGAATGGAACCTAGGAACCCCCTTGCCTGGGGAAGATGGGAAAGAAAGCTAGAGCTTGGCATGCTCCCTGGTGGCTTTTGCAGACATTGTCCTATGAGTAGTCCTCAAACCTCTCTTCCCTTAGTGCCAATGTCAGGCAAATGGTCCTGGGATGGGTTGGGGTAGAAGGGGATGTAGCATTTAATACCTGAAGTATCTTATGATTCCCAGGCCAGGGCTCATTGGCTTGACAGAGAGAGGAACTAAAGAAAGGAAAGAATTAGCTATGAAGAGGAAAAAGAAACTTTGTGTTAGAGCAGGGACTAAGCCCCAGGTTTCTTAACTACTAGCCTAATAATCTTCTAACTACATAGGCCAGGGATGAAGATTGAGTAGAGGAGAGAAGGGACAAAGAAGTAAGAGAAAAGAGCAAGAAGGTGGAAAGTGAATGAACAATTTGCTGAAAGCAGAATTAAAGCCCCTCACTGAAGGGAAGCAGTGCCCTTTCTTCTGGTTCCATTAAGAAATAGAGTGGAAACCTAGCCGTGTGACCTTGGGCAAGTTACTTAACTCCAACTGCCCTCCAAAAAAGCAAGACAGGGGGATATGGTCTGAGCCGGGTGGGCACCCAGCTACCTTCCTTCAAACTCCCACTCTATTTCTTTTGCTTTTTTGGAAGGCAGTTGGAGTTAAGTAACTTGCCCAAGGTCACATGGCTAGGTTTCCACTCTATTTCTTAATGGAACCAGAAGAAAGGGGTGTTATCTACTTTTTTAAAATGCAAGTCACAAATTATAGAACATCACAGTGCTTTACGACCTCCAGTCTCAGGCATTGGTGGGCATCCATTCTCCTGCTTCTAATGCCTATTTCTGAGCATCTGGTACTTCATCAGGAGGATTCAGCACAGTAAGCTGCCCAGCTTCCCTACTCCTGGCAGTGAGGTTGGGAAAGGAAGAAAGGAAGGGGAAAGAGAAAAAAAAGTGAACAACTAACTCTACAAAGGTACCTTGTGCTAATGAGTGAGGTTCCAACTAACTTATAGGAGAAAGGGCAGAGTATGAGGAAAACTAAAGATAAAATAAGTTGGAAGAATTAAGTTAATGGGACTACTAAATGGTCCATATTTTCCAGCTAATGAGGCCCCTCTGAAGGAATGATAGGGAAATACAAGAAAGCACCAGAACTTGAGCTGACTCAAGGCACCAGAGCTAATGAAGTCACCGGAGATTTGGAATTCTGTTGGCATATCTGACATCATTCTATGTAAGTGTCATTTTAATTCATTCTAAGGAAGAAAAAGAAAGAAGAAAGGAAGGAGGGAGGGAGAGAGGGAGGGGGAGAGAGAGAGAGGGAGAGAGAGGGAGACAGAGAGAGAAAGAAAGAAAGAAAGAAAGAAAGAAAGAAAGAAAGAAAGAAAGAAAGAAAGGAAGGAAGGAAGAAAAAATGAAAGAAAGAAAAAGGTAGAGGGAGGAAGCCTTTAGTTAATGGAAGTGCTCAGGTGCCAGGAAATCAGCTGTGGTTTTTCTAACAAGAAGATGAAGCCACCAAATAGAGGCCAAGGTCTGAATTGGGAAACTTTAGATAATTGCAGACAAAGTATTTACAAAAATAAAATAAATCCCCTGTGGGAGGGAGAGCAGAGAAAGTAAAGTGTAGGCAATAAATAGGAAAATCGATCTACCTAAGTTGGTGCTGATAGATGTAGCCAAGACAGGGGATATGGTCTGAGCCAGGTGGGCACCCAGCTACCTTCCTTCAAACTCCCACTCTATTTTTTTTTTTTTTTTGCTTTTTTGGAGGGCAGTTGGAGTTAAGTAACTTGCCCAAGGTCACACGGCTAGGTTTCCACTCTATTTCTTAATGGAACCAGAAGAAAGGGGTGTTATCTACTTTTTTAAAATGCAAGTCACAAATTATAGAAAATCACAGATTCTGGAGCTGGAAAAGATCTTACAGATCATCTCATCCAATTCTCTCATTTTAGAAATGGGGAGAATGAAGCCCAGTGAAGCTAGGTGACTAGTCCAAAGTCATACAGGTAGTGAGAGAGCCAGGATTTGAACGCAGTCCCCCTGACTGAGTCCACTGCCCTTTCTGCTAAATGACCCTTCCTCTCTTAATGGTAGTAATATGAACATAACCAATTCAGTAATAGATGATATCATGGTCCAATGGAAGTGTGGGCCATTAGTCATTCCTACATGGCGCCTATCAGGTCACCTCTGCTACCATCATGGACAAATATGGCAGGACTGCTTAGCTAGATATCATATCTGCTTCACCTGATTTCAATTTTTTTGCCTACCAATTCTAATAAGTAACAAGAAGATAAAACCCCCCATTTGGGCAATCAACCAGCTCAATTTGATTACAGAAAGAGGCCTAAGTTTTTTAAAAGAAATTTTTATTTTTACATCACCTAAATTCCCAGAGAGACAACTCTTATAATAACGATTTTCTAAAAAGAAAAGGAAGAGGAAAATATCAGCAAAAAATGACAAGCACATCACAAAAATCTAAAAATACATGTAATGTTGCACCCCTGGGGACTCCCTCATCCTGCCTCTCAACAGAATGAGGTAGGACTTTTTTTTCATATCTCTTTTTCTGAGCCAAAAGAGCTCTAAGTTCAGAGAAGCTCATGATCAGTATATTATTCACCAAATGAATGAATGAACCAATGAATGAATGCATGGAGAAATAAAGCATTTACCAAGTGCTCACTATGGGCAAAGTTGTCTGCTAAATGCTGGGGCCAATAGAACCCTGCTCTTGAGGTGCTCACGTTCTTATGGGGGAGACAATATATAGAAGGTTTGGGTAGCAAGTCACATGGAAACATCTCATGGTTCTCAGGCTGCAGCAGTGAAACAGATGGTTATGTCTCTTCTTTAATGCCAGATGTTAAATTTTTCTAGTCACATTAACTCTAAGACTATCTGCCCAGGTGGACTTGTCATGATCTTCTCTGGAGGAAAAGAGGACCCATAATGATGAAATTGGGCATCTCTACAGTGTTTACACACACACACACACACACACACACACACACACACACACACACACACACACACACACCTATATCCACAATACAGTAGATATTTATAACCAGGGAAGATTAGCTAAACTGAATTGACAGAGTCTAAACTATAGACGTGGTTTCTGAAAATTTTCAAGTAGAGATTTGCCAAAATTGGCAGTACTTTTTGCACATTCAGAATGCTTGTTTGGGCAATAGTTCTGCCATTCACTCCTCCTCCATGGCATCGCATATCAGGAGGCCTTGGAGATATCTGGGTGCTAGTAGTTGGCTTTGCTGTGCATTGTTTGGGATGATGGCTGAGTCTTCTGCTTAGTCTTCTGACTAAGATATAATATCCTAAGAATAGGTTTGGAAGCCCTCTAAAAACTCTTCTAAGACTCCCCAGTCAAAACCAACCAACACTTACCTAGTACTTCTGTAGCTACTGAAAGGGAACAAGTACTTTGCAGCGTTCATACACAGCTTGTCCGCCCTCTAGTGCCTTTCCTCCAACACAACTGTGCAGATACAACACATGCGAGCTCCTCTCTAATGTTCCAGCTCCAGGAAGGTTTGAGCTTCTCATCGGCCTCCAGGCCTCACAAGCCTTTCCTAATTATTAATAGGTGTTTGCACTGACCTGTGGGAATAGTTCTATTATCTCACTGATGCGGGTACTCCCTCTAGCTAGGCAGATTGAAAACCATTCACACTTTATCCTGTACAGCTCTTGTCTATTTCCTCCCATATATCTTCCAGTGGGGGCCCATCCAAAATGATCGATGGCTTTCTCTTTTAGGCTTTTTTTTTTTTTTAAACATTGCCTAGATACAAGAATAGCCCCACTTAGCTCACGCATTTGTTAACCTTTGTTCTTACCATACAGCCAGCCCACCTCCTTCTCCAATCATACATCTCCTGGATGATATCTTTTATGACTGTGGGAATGGTTTGCAAATATGGCTGTTGTTATAATAGTTTGGCCAGGGACCTCCCAAGCCTACTGCTCATTCTCCTCTCATCTCTTGACAGCTCCCAGTGTTAACTCCCATTCCTTTTGTCCTGGCCCCATATCAACAGTATATTACTACTCTGTCTAAAAGTCTTTTAAATGCTACTTTTCCTCTTAGCAGCATTAGGATGTCCTTGACCTATCCTTCTCCCCTGTCTTGGGACCCAGAAGCGCCCTAAGCACCTGCTGATTAATTCCCAATATGACTTCCATTTTGTTCATAGTCTTTTCATAGTGCTTTACCCACCTCTGCCATCTGCCCAAGTCCTTTACTTTCCTTCCATATAGCATATAAGAAATAAAGAAGATAAAAATTTTTCTAGATGATAAAATTAGATCAGTTTAATTGTAGTTATGAAATAACAGAACTGTTCCCAGAGCCCTCATAACCAAATACTTTATTTGGAACTATCTCATGGGATCATAAATTTAGAGTTGGAAGGAGCCTTAGAGACCATGGTGTCTAACCTCCTCATCTCACAGAAGAGGAAACCGACACCGGGAGAGTTTAAGTGACTTGCCCAGGGTCACACAGCTAGGAAGCATCTGTAACAGGATTTGAACCCAACTCTTCCTGATTTCAAATACAGTGCCCTACCACTATGGCAAATTGTTTCTCATATCCATAAATCCATGTATTTGCCATCACGTACAAATGAGATAATAGATGTAAAGCACATTGCAAAGTTTAAAGCACTATGTTAATGACAGTTATCAGTATAACAAATGCAAATAATACTTCTAATAATAACAATACCTAACTTTTACACAGGGCTTTAAAATTAGCAAAGAACTTCACACACATCCTCTCATTGCTATTATTATTACTATCTCTGAGAAACAGATCGAACAGTCGGTGAAAGCTCACTGTTGAATGCCACAAGCCCATTCCTCCTGGGCTGAGGGTTTACAGCCACAGCTCCTGGCATAGCTCATGCCAGCCACAGCACACTAATCCCACTTCCAATTTATATCACATTCAAATATTCCCAATATGCTCAAATTAATTCACAGCCCCCAATGGCACTGCTCTATAACTTCTTCCATATTTACATGTAATAACAGTAATTTACAAACTGCCAATCTGTTTCCATCCCTCAGTAAGGTCAGTTGCATTCTAAATCTGCATTCTGAATACAAAGGTCTAAATTATTTACATTGATTACTTTACCGTGTATGTGTATCCAAATTTTCCATTTCACATTGGCTATACCCAAAAGCACCACTGAAAGTATTATCACATTCAACGTGTCCTTCCTCTGCAAATGTTCACGGGATTCTTAGGGATCTAAGTCTAAGTTTCTCATTTTACAGATGAGGAATCCAAGACATGGGTAGATAAAGTGATTTACACAAAATCACTTAGGCAGTAAAGATCAGAATAGGGATTCAAACCCAAGTCCTCTAATTTCAAATCCCATTCTCTGTAAACAACACACCATTAGAATGGTGAAACACTTCAATGGATCTGTGATCTCATCTATTTGGAAACTCTTTCCAACAGTGCAGATAATAACTCTTCTTTCCTTTCTCATCCTGTGTGACTTGTGGCTGTGTCCTGTTGTACAGTCTTAGCTCTTTCTTTCTGTCTCTTTTTCCACTACTTGGTCACTATTAATGCAGATATAGACAGGGGCTGCACAAGACTAAGGGATATTTTCTATTTTTCTTTATTTTAGAGGTTGCCAGGGCCAAAGAATCCATTAACTATTGTCCAACTTCTCTATTCTCTGTAAGGCAGGTCCTCAGAAAGCAGAGATTATCTTTTGCTGGAACAGTGCTCAAATCCTGTTGTGCATGAGAGAATTTAGCAGAGGATGGTAATCCAGAGGTATGGTTTTTGATAACCAAGTAAAGTCACAAGACTTTGTGCCCCAATTAGTACTCTATGCCCAATAATAATCAAATATGTCATTGATAATTGATACTGTCCCCAAACGACATTTCCAGGCAAATGCCATTCCAAATAATGGAGTGGTTCTAAGAAATGTATGTGAAACATACTATAAACCATAAAGTACCGGTATGTGTCACAGTATTATTTTTAAAATTAATGTAATAATATCTAATGATGATAATGATGATGATAGCTCACATTTTTATAGACTTTAAGGTTTAAAAGTATTATAACAATCCTGTGAGGTAATGAGTGAAATTATTGTTATTCCCATGTTCAGAGACATTTAGTAACTTACCCAAAGACACACAACTAGGAGAGGGAATCATCATATAGGATCAGAGGATAATAGAATACAGGGCTGGAACTGATCTTAGAAATTAGTTAGTCACCACCCCTCATTTCATAGATGAGGAAATTGACATAATAGAAAGACTCCTGGCCTAAGAGCCAAGAGGTTTAAGATGTTCTATATGTGGTCCTGGCACCAACTATGCGAGCTTGGAGAAGACACAACTTCTCTGGCTTTAGTTTCCTCAACTGTGATAAGAGGGGACTGGAACTCTAGATCTCTTACTGTCTATTCTAAGAATGAGAATCAAGATTCTTTAACTCCTCTAGGAGTTCTTGCTGGGTATGTGTCCAGTCTACAGTTTTCTTTGAGGCCTTGCTTATAGATGTTTTCAAGTCATTGTAATCTTCTGAGTTTGTGTCCTGAGTTTCCCTATCACCATAACATATTTTAATGGTCAGGTTCTTTTTTTTCATTATTTGCTCATTTTTCCAGCCTACTTTTTGTCTGTGGGTGTTATATCAGGGTTGGGCTCTGCTCACTCCTGGGCAGTGGTTGGGGAGGGATATTTGGCCTGAACTTCTGTCTTTTATGTCCTTCTGCTGCTTTTACTGTGAGTTCCTGTAAGTTTTTGGTGTTTCTAATGTAGTATGATCTGGGAAGAGGTCTGGTCTTTGCCCTTCTGATCTGTCTTTTGGTCCTTACACAGGTAGGGCCCCTACTTCCTTGTGACTATGACCACTTCTCTTTTTGTCCTGGAACTACAACCCAGAACTGGTTTATGAATGACAGAGCTGCCAAATGGCACTTGATCCTGTGCTCAGGGCTAGTACAAGGGTCCCTGGGATCTTTTTCTTACCACGTGTTCAGTCCCTTTACTGTCCATGGGCACTGCTTCTACTTCACAATCCATAAGTCAGTGCCACTTCTACAATGCCATATTTTGGTCAGTCCTCACCCCAATGCACACAGATCATTCTTCCTGGCTTCCTAAGGTGCCCTGGGATGGAAAAATAACTTATTCTGTCTTTTTGTTGGTTTTCCCACTCTGAATTTAGTTTGACACTTTTAAAAAGCTTTTATAGAGGAAATGTATTGGGAGAGCTCGGCAAAACTGATGGCTTCACTTCACTGACTTGGCTCTGTCCCTCTAGAATCAAGATTCATACCAGAGTCTTCTAACTCCAGACCCAGAATGCTTTCTATTCCATGCTTAGACAGCCCAATTTATATCCAATCTCTCTTTTTTTTTTTTGGAGGGCAATTGGGGTTAAGTGACTTGCCCAAGGTCACATGGCTAGTTTGTGTGTGTGTTAAGTGTCTGAGGCTGGACTTGAACCCAGGTCCTCCTGACTCCAGGGCTGCGCCACCTAGCTGCCCCTATATCCAATCTCTTAAAAAAAAAAACCCTAATTTAAATTATACTTGTAGAAATCAGAACCCTGGGAGGGGGTGGGGATTTACCACCTTATTTCTCAAATATATACAGAGCTGAGTCAGTTTTACAAGAATATGAGTCATTCCCCAGTTGATAAATCAAAAGATATGAATAGGCAGTTTTCAGATGAAGAAATCAAAGCTAAATATAGTCATATAAAAAAAGTGCTCTAAATCATTATTGATTAGAGAAATGCAGATTAATATAACTCCAAGGTACTATCTCATACCAATCAGATTGATTAATATAACAGAAAAGGAAAACAACAAATGTTGGAGGCAATGTGAAAAAACTGAGATACCAATGCACTTTTGGTAGGGTCATGAACTGATTGAACCATTTTTTAGGGAGCAATTTGGAGCTATGCCCAAAGGGCTATGAAACCATGCAAACCTTTTGACCCAGCAATACTAATACTTGATTTGTGTCCCAAAGAAGTCAAAGAAAAGGGTCCTATATGTCAAAAATATTTATAGCAGCTCTTTTTGTGTTGGCAAAGAATTGGAAATTGAGGAGATGTTCATCAACTGGCGAATGGCTGAATAATTTGTGCTTTATGATTGTGAAAGAATACTATCGTGCTATAAGAAACAATGAGCAGAATGTTTTCAGAAAAACTTAGGAAGACTTATATGAATTAATGCAAAGTGAAGTGAGCAGAACCAGGAGAACATCGTGTACTACTGTGCAACGATGAACTGTGAATAATTTAAATATTCTCAGCAATACAATGATCCAAGACAATTCTGAAGAACTTATGATAAAAAAAATGCTATCTTCTGAGAAAGAACTGATAGAGTGCAGATCAAATCAAACTGTTTTTTACTTTGTTTTTCTTGGTTTTTGTCTGTGTTCTCTTTTGCAACATAGCTAATATGGAAATATGTTTTGCATGACTGTACATGTATAATCACTATCGAAATGCATGCCTTCTCAAGGAGGGTGGTGGAAGGGAGGGAGGGAATTTGGAACTAAAAAATTATAGAAAGCAAATGTTAAAAATTATTTTTATGTGAAATTAAGAAATTTTTTTTTAGTTCTAAAAAAAATAAAAGTAAAAAAATTGTATTTGTAAAAAAAAAAAAAAGAAGCAAATTTGATTAAAGTTAAGATACCAAAAAGGGATCTCAATACTTTAAAAGCCCATCTTCTTCCATCTAGAAAGAAGCTGGGTTTCTATATCCATACAAAATACACAGACTTACAATAACTAACTTTTATATAACATTTTAAAGTTTGCAAAGTGGTTTTTGTACAGGTGGTCTTTGCAGCAAGATTATTGGGTGGATACTGCAGGTGTTATGACCCTCATTTTATAGATAAGGAAATGGAGGTTAATGTGTCCCTGGTCACATGGGCTAGCAAGTGCCAGAGGCAGGACTGGAATCCTTCCTAATTACTAGGCCCACCCATAATCCTCTAGGACATGCTGCTTCTATTTGTATAACAATGATCAAATTTATCAAAATTTTTATAGTCCTGCTTCTTAACTCAAGGATCCTTAATCTTTGTGTGAGTGTGTGTGAGTATGTGAGTATGTGAATGTGTGTGTGTGCGCATGTGTGTGCGAAAGACCCCTCCGGCAGTCAGCATCTTTTTGTGTTGTCTTCCCTATTAGATTGTAAGCTCCCTCAGAGCAGTGCCTATCTTTGTTTTTATTTGTATTTTTACCCCCAGCTCTTAGTACAATGCCTGGCACATAGCAGGCACTTATTAAAGGTTTATTGACTAACTACCTAATTAACTTGTGAACCCTTCTCAGAATAATGCTTTTAAATATACAAAATAAAACATACAGGATTATATTCTAGTGAAATAAAGCTGTCATTTCTTTTCTCATGGAACCCCTAAAATCTATCCATGGACCCCAAGTTTAGTTAAGAAACCCTGTTTTAACTGACTTAAGGAGCTGAACATTATCGTTCTTTCTTAATATCTAGAAGATATCCAACAATCCAGTGATTACTCAGCCAAGAGGAATGATCAATTCCCAATTCTCCATGTGCACATTTTTCTCTTGTTTCAGTGCCGCTTGGCTTGGTTTTCACTGCTCCTTTTACACTGAAGCTGATCAACACTGCTGTTTGTGCTCAAGACAAATGGTCAGAAGATACAAATTATGTTTGGCCGAAGGTTAATACTCACTTTGTCAAGAGGGTAACTGCTAAAAGGGAAGTGCATCTACCTTTCCTGAACCAAATTAACCTCCAATACACTGATAGATGGGGTTTTGAGGTGGCACAGTGGACAGAGCACCAGGCCTGGAGTCAGGAAGACTCATCTTTTTGAGTTCAAATCTGGACTCAGACACTTCCTTGCTGTGTGACCCTGCCCAAGTCACTTAACCCTGTTGGCCTCAGTTTCCTCTTCTGTAAAATGAGCTGGAGGGGGAGGCTAGGTGGCGCAGTGAGTAGAGAGTCGGCCCTGGAGTCAGAAGGACCTGAGTTCGGATCCGACCTCAGACACTTAATGCACACACAAACAAAAACCTAGCTGTGTGACCTTGGGCAAGTTACTTAACCCCAATTGCCCTCCAAGAAAAGCAAAAAAAAAAAAATGAGCTGGAGAAGGAAATGGTAAACCACTCTAGTACTGTGATCCCCAAATGAGATCACAAAGAGTTGGACATGACTGTAGAATGATGAACAAGAACAGCAACAACACATTGATGGATACACATTGAAAGAATGTACACATAGCTACATACACATACATATACAGAGACACACATACACCTACAGAGAATTAGACACTTTCTTGGCCCAGGTCCTATCTAATTCTTTAGCACACGGGGACTTGAACTCCCCCACCAAACACCTTTTAAATATTAAAAGCACATTTGTGTCCCAGACATGTGTCTGGCCCCTGAGTAGGGATGAGGTGACAAGTTCAGCCAGTGTTGAACTGTGCTCTGTTTCTTACTGGCCATTTGCCCCTGTGACAGTCTGTTATCATCTGTGTACATCACTGTCTTTACAAGCATTCTCTCCCAGTTGTGGGACCTTCAGAGAAACAGGGTCGGTATGAATTTAAAATGTCATATTGAATCAATTTACAATAAGGCAGCAGTTTTATCAGGTTGGGTTTTTTTATTATTAAGTCAAACTTTCACTTCTCACTGAACCTGAACTATGTTGACCTCATTCGGTGGGTAGTTGCCTAATGGACTTGGGCTTACAAACCCAACATCCTCAGTACCACTTGGGCTCTTGAGAGGAGTCTCCAGCCCCAATTCCTCAATCTCTCCATGATCAGGCCCTTCTTTCCTACTGGGTGATTCACTCAATAATTCAATTCAACAGTCATTTATGAAGTGTCTGCTCTGTGCCAAACATTGTGCTAGGTCCTGGGGATTCAAAGGTAAAAATTCAACAGTCCCTCCCTCCCCTCCAGGAGATCACATCCTACCAGACTGGAGAATACAACGTGTACATGGATAAACATAACACAATGTTAGAGGCAAGCACTATACAAAATACTGCAGAAAACTTTGAGGAGAAATGGATGACTAACATTAGCAGGCAAAGGGGGGAGAATCAGGGGATTAAGTTTCACAGAAGAAATGGCACCTGTGAGAAGTGGCAAAGGGTTAAGTTTCCACAGGACAACAAAACTGCTGAAAGAAGGATACTGATAAGAACAAGGCTAGCAGACTAGATAGTAACCTTGAGGAGAAGCCGGATTCCCAGTTCCCATAGAATTCCGAGACAACATAAAAGTTGAAAAATAAAAAGAAGCTGGCAACAGGTGGGTTTGACTAATTAGGAAGCAGACACCAGTCTTGGACTCTCAGGCCCAGATAAGGACACCTTCAGGTCAACGGGTGAGGGGGCCACTATTCTAGGGTTATTACTGTGCTTGCTTAATGAACCTCATATGTATTTTATATATATAATCTAACACACCTAGCCTAGAATTAGAGCCTCATTAGTAATAATGTATGATAATGGAGAGGTGTACCCAGAAGAGAACGAACCAATCAATCCTCTGAAGGGAGCGTCTGCCTCAAACTACTGTATAAAACTTGCTTGACTTTTGTATCTGGCACTCCTTCCACTAGAAAGACAGAGTCTACTTCTGGCCAGAAAGTGTTCAATTACTCTGGATTTCCCTTAATAAATTTCTTTTGATATCAGATTTTTGGTATCAATTGTGCTTTTACTTTTCCAAGTTGGCA